>JZKD02S2205715.1:244086-265424 GCA_000966675.3 Picea glauca | reverse complement strand
CCTTGTTGTGTTGTACATCATCATTGTCATACTGTTGTCAATACTTATGTCTATATTCCATACCAACTTTTGTGATTTTATGTTGTCCGTACAACCACAAGATAATATCAACTGCACACTGTCCATACAACCATCTATTAAAAAAATCAATCATTGTACCCAGTCATCATTGTACGGTGACGTCCGTACAACCATCCTCACATCGCCATGTCCGTATAATCACAATTCTTCGTACTGTACGATTAAGAAATTGTTAAGGGGTTAAGACAATTATTAAGGTTGTCTTTTTAAAGTTTAAAGTTAATTAAAAAAAGTCCATTAAGTTTTAAGTACTAAGAAAAAGAAAATATAAGGCGAAGATATATTTTTGTAAGTGAGGAAAAACAAAAATATTTAAGCCCGATTATTATTAAAAGGAAAGTATAAGTGGAAAAATATTCTAGGAAAATAAATATTCAAGTTTTTTCATATATATATATATATATTCAAAACAAATTTTATTAAAAAGAGCAAGGAAGGGAATATATATATTTATTTCACACCATTAAAGAATTTTTATTTAACCCTTGAGAAAAAAAGAAGGGTATCATTTATCATAAAATATTGATGAAGTCAAAATGGATTCTAATAAAATGGAAGGAGGAAGATTTACTTATGAAGGTTGTTTAATTTCATGTTCTGATTCATTTACATTAAAGTGAAGTATTCAAGGAAGAGAGGTTAACAATTCCGTTGGCATGACCGAGGATGAAAATTACATTAATATCAATTTGACCATTCGATTATTAATTCCAGAGTCGAATATAATTGAAAAGGAAGATATTTTTCACAAGAAACAATACGAGATTAAGGAGTTACATGTAACAATTAATGAATATGAATATATATCTCAATTCAATGTTACAACTATGTGTACAAAAGAAATTGACATCATTCTCGGGTTACCCTGGTTTTAAAAACTAAGTACCTTCATCTTAAATATGGAGTGAAAATTTGTGACATTTTCTTACAAGGAGATGATGACATTTCAAGACACTACTATGAAGTCAGATTCAATAGTATTGTCATCAAAAGACCTGAAAGACCTTTCAAAGGTGATCCTTCAGAAAAATATATGGTTAGTGTCAAAAATGCAAAAAGAATTTGACGAAGATATCACAAATTAAAACGAAGAAATTTCTTGCTTAAAAGATCACAGTAAGAAATTACTTGCATAAGTCAAGAAGTCCAAGGGTACGAAGCCAACTAATCAAAGATTAGAACAAGAAAAAGAAGATCTCGAGAAAGAATTCAAGAAACACCTATCATAACAAGAAGAATAAAATGTGTGTTTGAAGAATCTTAATCAAGAGCTACTAGAACAAATCAGAAAGTTGAAAGAAGAGAAACTTGAAATTCAAGCATTAAAGATATCGTCAAATAAGATAATGAAGAAAATTCGTGTCTAAAAAATCATAATCAAAAGCTACTGATACAAATAAAGAAGCTTAAGAATGATAAGCGGTTGTTGGAAAAAAAGTTAAAACAAATCCAGAAGGAGGCATCAAAGTCCTCAGGAGTAAAATCCATGTCATGGAAAAAGGAACAAATACAGATCCAATCCACATCACAGCTCAAGAAGATGTCGATCTGGTTGAAGAAAACAGATATAAGGGATGTTTGAGTACAAACAATGGGAACTCCAAGTGTACGTACTAATAGAAGTTCATCAATTAACCAACCAACATCAATGTGTGAAGAAAATCGTATACCAAAATTAAACCAAGAAAACACTACAAGCATGATAAGGGAAAATAATGTTACAAGAATTCCTTATCGACATCCAAACCATAAAAATAGATATCTTAAACATTTAGAGTATCAATATCACTTAGGTTGGGAACAACTAACTTATCGTCCGAAAAATATTGATACCAGTGCAATTCAGTCTCGTGATAACCATTCATTGTGGAAGTGCAACAATCCACAAAAGATTGAATTAGGATGGTCTGACCATTTCAAATTCGACAGTTCTACTCAACTCTTCGTCACTCATATCATCTAGTATCATCAATCTTGACAACGCCAAAACAAAGAATCATGCAAAGACATTGCGAGCTAGAACAAATATGTAAGCCTTTCCATAAATACACTTTGAGGACAAAGCATTTCTAAAGGGGAAGGAAATGAAAACACACACACACACACACACACACAAGTGTGTGTGTGTGTGTGTGTGTGTGTGCGCGCGTGTATATATATATCCAAAAACAATCATAATGAAAAGACACGTCTTATCCAAAAAGACATGTCTATTAATGAAAGGGCACCCCTGTGTGGGTATATATGGCCCTCATTGTCATTGTAATCTCATCTTATACTATCTTATTTATTCTCATATACATTTACATTATTTATTGTCCTTACGGATATTTTTATATTCCAAGTATTTTGGATATTTACATAGTGAACTGGGTTGGTTGACCATAGTGTACGTGTGGATGCTAAGAAAATTGAAGTTGGGAAGGATTGGACTTTCCCTAAAATCTTAAAAGTCTGCATAGTTTCCTAGTTTTAACGGACTATTATTGCAAGTTTGTTCAAAATTATGGAAAAATTGCACCTCCCCTCACCGCTCTCCTTAAAAATAATGCTTTTAGTTGGACTCCCATAGTTGATCAATCTTTCCAAGCCTTGAAAGACATTATGTGCACGACTCCTGTTCTGGAATTTTCGACTTCATTGAGACTTTTGTTTTGGAATGTGGTGCTTCTGGGAAAGGCATTGAGGTAGTTCTTATGCAAAATGGTAGACCTTTGGCTTTCACC
This sequence comes from Picea glauca, assembly GCA_000966675.3. Classification (NCBI taxonomy): domain Eukaryota; kingdom Viridiplantae; phylum Streptophyta; class Pinopsida; order Pinales; family Pinaceae; genus Picea; species Picea glauca. The sequence goes on along the minus strand of JZKD02S2205715.1, from coordinate 262,617 downwards.
AACAAAGAAACTACCTGAGAGACACTTGGGTAAATGCGCCTACAAAAAGGAAATGTTATCTATTCTACATGTAATGGATCTCTAACGTCCTTACTTTCTTAGGCAACACTTCCAAATTAAAATGGATCATTGCAGCCATACATATTTATTGGAACAACAAATTTCATCATCAGAGCAACAAAAGTAGTCGACCAAAATGTTTGATTATGATTATGAGATCATTTACAAAAAAGGTAAAGAAAATGTGGTTGTTGATGCCCTTTTAAGGAAATATGAAGAAGAAGGTTCTCTCTTCTCACTCTCCTTCCTTGCATCCAATTGGTTAAAGGTCGTTCGACAGGAATGGTTCCAAGATCCCAAATTGTCTTTCATAATTCAACAATTGCAACAAGATCCTCATGCATCTTCGGGATACTCTTGGCACAATGAGGAATTTCACTACAAAGGCCGCATATATTTAAGCCCACAATCTCACCTTAAATCCACTGTGCTCTCCAAACTTCATGCTTCACCAACAACCGGGCATAAAGGTTTTCAAAAAACATATGAAAGGATCAAATGTTCATTTTTCTAGGAAGGAATGAAACATGACATCCATACTTTTGTGGTTTAACATAATACTTGTTAATGCAATAAGGGAGAAACAACCAAAATTCTAGGCACAGTCCAACCTCTACATATTCCACATACTATCTGGATGGACATTTCTATGGACTTCATTGTCAGCTTACCCAAATTTGGCAACAAATCTGTCATCATGGTTGTAGTAGATCACCTTTCCAAATATACTCATTTCTATGCCCCCCAACACATGTTCACAAAATCCATAGTGGCTCAAATTTTCATGGATAATATCTTCAAACTTCATGGCATGCCCCATTCTATTGTCTTCGATCATGATCCAACTTTCATCGACCACTTTTGGTAGGAATTTTTCAAGCTACAAGGCACCTAATTGCATCCCAACTCATCCTATCATTCCGAGACTAATGGTCAAACTGAAGCTATCAACAAGTGCTTGGAAACATATTTGAAGTGTTTTGCGTTTGACAAAAAAAATCAATAGGCTCAGTGGTTACCACTCACTGAATGTTGGTACAATACATCTTACCATGTTGCCACTCGCATGTCTCTATTCAAAGTGGTCTATGGTCAAAAGCCTCCTTCTGTCTTCTCCTACCTACCCGGTCTCTCCAAGCTCCAGGAAGTTGACAACATTCTTATAGTTTGAGCTATCATTCTCCGTACCCTCAAAGAGAATTTAGTCATGCCTTAGAATCACATGAAGCAACAAGCTGATTAGGGACGTTAAAAATGCCAATTTGTCAAAGGTGATTAGGCGTTTCTTTGTCTGCAACCTTACAAGCAAACATCACTCAAAGTAGATCATTGTTAGAAACTTGCTCCCAAGTTTTATGGCCCTTATACCATTCTCAAGCGCGTAGAGCCTATGGCCTACACGTTAGCTCTCCATAGTCACTTTAAGCTCCATCTTATTTTTCATGTTTCTTGCTTGAAGAAAGTGATTGGAACCAAGTGCCAGACTCAAACTAGTCTCCCTGAATTGGATGAAGAAGGATCTATTTGGTTGTAGCCTTAAGTAGTATTGGACCAACATGAGCATCGTCTTCATTAACACACAATCAAGGAAGTTTTAGTTCAGTGGAAGGATACACTGCCAGAGGATGCCACATGGGAACCAACTACCCTTTTGTAACAATTTCCTCATCTCAAGCCTTGAGGACAAGGATGTTTTTTTAAGGGGGAGTGTATGTTAGGGTGCCTAACCTCCCTAACCCCTAAAGTAGATAAAGTAATATGTTTTCTATGTAATAAAGGCCGACACTAGTAAACATAAGGCCTGCGTAATAATGTGAACATGTCTAATGTAGGAAGACTTAATAAAATGTTCCACTTCTAGAAAGATCTTCCTCTAGAATGTTTTCTAGAAGATTGAAATAATATAAATAGGAGTAGAAACATGGAAGAGTTTTGTCTTGAGAATTATTTTGTAATTGAGCTCTGCTCTGCTTGAGGTTGCCCCCTTGAAGAGGCAAGTGAACTTGACTTTCTGTAAATAAAGGTATCATTGTTCTCTATATTTTGCTCTTTTGTTGATATTCATCATAATAATTATGTTTATGCTATACATAATACATTTGGTACCTTACATGAAGACATCGAACATCGTTGCTTAAGTCCCCTTATAACATAAAAAAAATTTAGATGTTGAGCCATTTATCTATATTGCAAATGAGGATGAAGAGAGACACCCCATTATCCAATCTACTACTTGAATTCTCATCCCTACATGAATCGATAAAATCCTAAAATATGACCTTGTACTAGGCCTTGTCCGAATCTAAATTTGTCACCAATGTTGATAATTTTTCACCTTAACTATATGTAAACCTTCTTGTGTTGTTCCCACAACATTATGAAATTTCCTATCATAAAAAAATCCAAATTACTTTTCTAAAACAAAGTTAGAGAAAATACCTATCATAAAGAAATCCAAATTGGTTTTCTAAAACAAAGTTAGAGAAAATACCTTTAAGCATGTCGACTACGATCTTTATTATTATTTTGTACATTAAGTTTCATAAAGAAATAAGCATGCACTCATCAAAAGTTTATGGGTCATTTTTCTTAGGAATTAAAGCTATGGAGGTTGCATTCAAAGCATCCAAAACTTTCCTTGATGTTCTAGATTCTTCAATTACTCTTAACAATTTTTCTTCCAAAGAGTCATAGAAACCCAAATGGAATTCTACTTTCCAACCATTTGTGTGCCCAAATTGTTTTCTTTTTTAAAGGATAGTAATACTAACTTAAGTTCTTTTTGGTTACTTTTAGATCGGGAAGTTCATTTTATTGGTAATCAATCAACCTTGGAATTAGATCGGGAAGTTCATTTTATTGGTAATCAATCAACCTTGGAAAGAAGTAGGTTACTTTTAGAATCTTTGTCATGTGASACTGGGGAGGTTCTTAGAATAGACTTTCGAAGGAGTTCACTCATTCTCAAGAAAGTACTATCCTTTGAGYTTTTTTACTTTATCATCTCTTCCTATATTTTGCATTTCGAAGAATTTCACGTTTTTTTTCCCTCCCAACCAAATARCCCTATTTTTYCATCTCTATTCTACCTTTTTTTGTTTCARCAATTTTCTTTTTATTTCCTCTAACATTTTTAATTTTAAGTTCTGTTATTTTGTAAAGATGTTTTATGAGTTTCTTTCAAACATTCAATTGATTTGGTCTTGTATCTCTATAAGCTCCCTCTGAGTTTATTGGGCCTTTTCCTTTGTTTAGGTTGCCAGTATATTTTTTTTATATTCTCTACAAACTGACACATAGATGTTTTCCTTGTATTTGGCTTAAACCTCATTTAGTTTTGCATAACAAGACTTCTAAACCCTTTTTCTTCCAATTAGAAATGGCTAAATTTGAAAGGTATTGTCTTCTTTTTCTATTTACAAGAAAATGGGAAGATGGTCCAAAACTCCTCATTCTCCGACCCAAGTCTTTGTTTGCTATCAACAACCCATCCAACCTTTTAGAAATTCCTTCCCTACGACTTCATGAATGTTGTTTGGACTTGTTATTTGTCCAAGTAAAGTTTCTTCTAGAATGTAAAGAAAAAATTACTTGGACAAATAATGAGTCAATACAATAGTCATGAAATGGTATGGAAGGAGTTCCTAAAAGGTTGGATAGATTTTTGATAGCAATTTTTGTTTGGAGGAGACGTGTAGATTGAAAACTTCTGTAGGAGAAGGAGGAGTTTCAAACCATCTTCCCATTTTGTTGTAAATAGAAAAAGAAAACGTATTACTCAAGGATGGTTCACACTTATATTTTAAGGTAGAATATGTTATTAACCGAATACTTAAAACAATATGATAAACCCACAAACACATATAATAGTATGGAATACAATTTTCAAAATGATAATAATAATGAATTGCTAAATAATTATGAAAACCCACTTCAAATAATTAAATCATAAGTCCATATATTCAATAATAATTATATTGACCTATATATACTAGTATGAGGGAGACGTGTAATTCCCTTTGTGCTCAACATGGAGTTGACACATGGTATTGAACACACATTTCAATATCGGCCATAAATAAAATAATTCAATGTCCACCTTAACTAAAATATTTTTATATCAACTTTATATATATAAAGTAAATGAAAGTAATTTTTTTCTTATTTGGTGCTCCCAATACAAGAGAGATATGTAATTCCTTCAATACTTAACATGAAGTTGACTTGGAATTAAAGTCATCCCATTTGTACACACTTTTTAAAAGTTTTGTGCTCAAAACATTATAACTAAATATTTATATATGATAAAAACAAGTAATAAAATTTTGTATATATTTACTTTCTTTCCACTACTCATTAAAATTCATCCATCCATATTTACTAATAATTTATTGGAGAAGTAATATAAATTAAACAAAATGACTCTACGAAGGATTTTACATGATAAATAATTGAATATGGATAGATAGATTTTACATGATAAATAATTGAATATGGATAGATAGATTTTGAGTAAGGAGATAGGTTAACTACACAAGACCCACATACATTTGGAAGGAGTGAAAGTTTCTCCTTCAATAAAAGTGAGCATTGGATAATAAGAATTTGTAATATAAATAAAATAAAATTATACAAAAAAATATTGTACAAAAATATACAAAGAAAGAAAGACATTGGAGGTTTATTATAATCTTTTTCTATTTACAGTAAAATGGGAAGATAGTTTGAAATTCCTCCTTCTCCGACCTAAGTCTTCAATCTACATGTTTTTTCCGAAATCTTTGTTTGTAATAAAAAACCAATATAACTTATGATCCACAAGAAGTAGACTTTCACTCCTCCCAAATACTTCTTAATCTAGGACCATTAACCTATTCCTCCCAAATACTTCTTAATCTAAGACCTTAACCTATTTCCTTACTTGAAAAAAAATCGAAATTTATCCATCCACATTCAATTCTTTATAATGTAAAATACTTAGTAGAGTCATTTTGTTTAATTTATATTACTTCAATTTAATAATCCAATACAAACTAACCAATATTTAAACCATTCCTTTACGTCTATGTTCTTGGTGGGTCTTTGTGCCTTAGTTCGCCCACACGTGTAAGCGTGGTCCCTCGTAACCCTTCCATTTATATATAAAATGGATAGTAGGTAGGTGTTATATTGATAATAATAGTAATGTTAAAAGAGCAGTACTACCCTTCGCCGACTGTCTTATTCCTTCACTTTCAATTGCATGGTATCAGCTGTCTGACCGGGGTCCGAGGTCGCAGGTTCGAGCTCTGGATCGGTGTTTATAGGTCTAAAGATGCCTGGCTTGGCGTCGACGGATCGAGACACAGTGTACGGCTTTCTTCACATAATCTCTCCTCTTCATCGATATGTTTAAATCAAATCAGTGCCCAGGAATAAAACAACGAATTTTTTCCTACTTCATGGAGGGAATTGACGATGAGAACCCTCGACGTTCCGTTTTAAAATTTTGTTTAGCGAAATTGATGAAAACCCTGGGTAGCTTTTGAATATTTTAAATACATGAACAAATGTAGACATTATTTCCGTGAAACTCTGTAATTGCTCTGGTTGACTGTCTGAAACGTTTCAACGTTTGGGGGGGAAAAACTCTTAAAAAATGCCAATGAAAACCATCCTCCATAGGGCTGGAAAAGGGTTTCTCAAAGTGGACATATCGAAATTCTATTTGGAAACATTTTCATTGTATAACTCAAAACACGGACGAAACGTTCTCCAACATGGCATCGGAACATGAGGTTGTCATCCACAAGAGCAGAAATGTTTTGTCAGAAACCAGGTCAGGCTTTGTCCTAATATCTTTTTTCTTTGCACCCACAGGCGCATTATTCGGCCCGGTGGGGGTAGATGCTTATTACAGTTTTTCGGACATGTCTAAAAAAGGGCAACAAGAAACTTAAAAAAATAATCAAAATTTATTCATTAAAAAATAACACATGGACGGGAGTATATATATATATATATATATATATATATATATATATATATATATATATGAGAGAGAGAGAGAAGATTATAAGCAGTAGCTAATGCAAAGAACACTGAGATTGTGATGCAGAGCATATGTTGCAAGCTTTTACAGGATTACATTAAATAAAGCAAATTATTAGATAGGAGGATTTGGCGCAGATCGTAGCTGAAATTGATGAAGTTTAGTCGCTGTTCCATCCTTGGATCGACATATTACTCGGGTATGAATTTCATGGGGACATTGCCATTTTCTCTGATTGCAACTCAAATATGCCGACCAATAATAATAGGCTTTCTGCGATAGATATGAATACAGTATCCCATGTGAAACCGAATTACCTATCAATGATCACTATTTGTCGTTTAGAGATGCATCATTACCTTTAAATTCGTTTTTGCTGATTGCACTCACATTTGTATGTTTTTTCCACTCACGTGTTGTGATAGGTGTCATGACCCCACAGGATGTTTGGATGGATGTTGCGATCGTTCGTTTCCTCAGAGCATGCGACATTGTGACGGTTCTTACTTGGTTGCTCGGCACACCAAGAATACTTCATCCGGATTATGCCTCTTCACCTAGAGCATACCCATACTCCGTTCTAGTCTACCGACGATTCACACTCCTATTCTAGTGCAACTCTTGCTTACTTAGACAATTTGTTAACGCGTTTAACATTTAGTCTTATTTAAGCATTCATCCATGAACACGAGCATTCAAGAGAACAACTACAGAACAAAAATGAAGACAACACAAAAATAGTTCGAGCGACACGAACCGTGCCTAACACTCGGTTAAGTCTTTGTTATTGCAAAACAGTCACAAAGAGCACTATTGTCTCGGTTTACAGCAGGGCAGAGTCAAACGATTTGCCTCACCTCACCAAGACACTCAAGAACAGATTTGTCACCACAAGACTTTTTGCCGCAACTGTCTTCGCAACTCCCTGCGGTGCACCTCAGACATGCCCACAACCGTAGACTTGTTTTCGTTTCGTTTCTACAGACTTTCACCAAGCTAACTCAGATTTCGGTTCTGTCTTCCCCACATGCCTCCATAGACCTGCGTTTTCTAGACTTCCCCAAAACCTCCAAAGCGTCCAACCCTTGGCTACTTGTCTGCCATCTTGGCAACTTGCCTTAGACTTGCCTTAGAACTGCCTTAGACTTGCCTTAGACTTGCTCTCCAAATCTCTTGCCAATAGTGCCTTATGCTCCTCTTGGTTGCATGCCCTTGCTCTTATAGGAGCACTAAGGGTCACTTGTGCGAAACGACGCGTCTCTTCGGTGCGTCGCGCCCCTTCGCGAGTTGTCACCTCAACCCTCCGTCGTGCCCTTTTGTGGACCTAGGGTGCCCATTTAAGCCCGAACGCTCATTGACCGTGCGTTTCTTGGACTGGCACGCCCCATCCTTGGGCGTGCACCCCTGCCTTGTGTCGATCATCGCGACTCTTCGTGGGTGTGTCGAAGGGGTCGTTCAACTTCTTCGACACACCCATGTTGCCAAGGGCAGACGGGTCTACAACTTGGGAGCTAGGCGAGCTCCCAAGTTGCCCTGCCCTTGCCCTGTTGAGTTTTGTGTACCTTGGGAAGTGGTCCCCTTGTGTTTGTGAGTCTCTAAACACAAGAGAAAAATGTTTGACCCTTGTACCTTTACTTTATGATCTAATTTCACTTTGACTTAGTCACTTGAGTTAAAAAGTGAAATTTGTCACTTAAGTCATAAAGTGACAATTAATTCACAAAGTGGGTGAATTAATAGACATACAACAAACCATGGAAACTTGAGTAAAGTGGGTTTCTAAGTGAGACTTATCAGATGAGATCTCACCCTTTGATTAGACTTGGCAAAAGTTAATCTTAGCCATTGATCTTTTAGGTTTGGCCTTGGAAGGCTAAAGGGGGCGCATAGGGCAAATGGGAGGCTCATTGTTCAGTTGTGTTGTAGAGTGAAGGAGAGGAGAAGGGAGGCACACCATTGAGAGAAGAGAAGCCATTGTTGAGAGGGCATAGCTTGAGGAGGCGTCTTGGTGAGAGGCTAGGGTGCATCTAGCTTGGGTTTTCTTCTTGGTTGGAGCGTGAGCTAGTGGAGGGTGCACCCATTTGGTGAGGGGCGCAACTAGCATGAGAGGGGCATATTTATTGAGGGCGCACTTGTTGGGGCACACTTGAAGAGTAGAGATTTGCTTGTGGTGAGGGTTGGATCTTGGAGAGATGCTTCATCTGTGAGAGAGGGCGCAAGGATCCATCCATCAAGCAAAGAAACATTCAAGGGCGCAAACATCTTCTAGCAGGCACAAAGAGGAAAAAAGGGCGCACAAGTCAAAAAGGGGCGCCATTATTCAGGAACTCCAAAGCAACCTGAGAAGGATTGCTATTGTATTAGGTTCCATTGTTATATTTTCTCTTTGTAGTAGTTTGCTTTGAGATCTCTCTATATATACATCTATCTCCAACCTCGTTTTCCTGGGGGGGGGTTTATCCAGGGTCATGTTGACCAAAAATCCATGAGTTCATTTGTCATGTGTGCTTAGTTATTATCAGTTTTAAAGTAGCTAAAGATCTAGAGGGTATTACATATTTTAAGGTTATGCATGTGCTATAATTGTTCATCCTAAACTAACAATCAAACACTTGCAAGAGCACCATTAAAAGAGCATGCAATCATCAATGTAAAGGAAGATTTGAGGGGGAGAAAATTCAGAACCGTTTGCTGTCCTAAAATAGCAGCAAGAACAATTTGGAACCTTGAACTTGGAGCCCAACAAGAGGTCATATGAGAGACCTGTTGGGCAGCTTTTAGTACCTCAAAAATTTTCATGCCCAAATGCAACCCAAGTCTTTGTTGTCCGTCGCAAGGAATGAATGGTGTGTGCCCCCTTGGGCCGCATGTCTCCATCGTGCTCCAAGGTGCTCCTACTCACACCCAAAACATCTTCATTTTCCCAACAGATCACTCCCTTCCTTGTGTTCTTCGTTCGTCGAATTTTCCCAAGGAGCGCGTGCGCTCGTTTGGTGGTGTGGGATCCTTACAATAGGCAATATTGAATTGATAAAAAATAGTGTTGAATTGCTATAATTCTTTCTATTTCTAAAGTTACGGGAAAAGTTAATCAGAGTTTTCTATTTTTTAAAATCCACCATCAATATGAAGAGTTAATTGTATTTTATAGTGGATGTGATTTATCTGTTTGTGGTGATATGATGCAAATGTCGAAGTTTGACTCGTAGAAATTACCATGTATAAAATGAAAATAATAGAGCAAATATGTTGAGATATCAACCAAGGGCAATGCGGACTGAAGCAATTGTTGAATAGAACAATGGGGTGACAACATTGGAAGAAGTACTGAATAGGTCACTGCAAGACAAAGAACCCAGAGAGTAGATTGCCTACATGATGGTGAAAACTGAAAGGAAATAAAAATGTGAGAGAAATAAAATAATCAACCAAGAACATAGCAACAACAAGATTTTATCCTGGAAAACCCAAAATGGGAAAAACCAACTAATAGATCTCTTAGTTCCTTGACCAAACCTAGCCAAGCCGACTAAGTGAGCCTTCATCGCTCACATCCTGACACATTACAATGGAGTATCACCAGCCTTTTAAAGGCTTTCATTACATGCAATCCATGGGCGCTAAAACCACAAGTCACTAAGACCATGTGCCCAAAACTTTGACTCTTTTACCGAGTCAATTCCCCCCTTTAAATTTGATTTGGGGTTTTCCTTGACTAAACCTGGCCAAGCTAGCCAAGTGAGTTTGCACCACTCACCTCCAGGCCCTACCTTGCTCAAAGTTTATAACCAAGGTATCCGGGATTGCCGCATGCTCCCCCCTATCACCTAGGTCTACGTCTAGACTTTACCGGTAAGTTACCAGGGGTACACATGCCTAACCAGGTCTTATAGTTGTATGCCCATTTACATGCAATACATTGGTAAAAATAAAATCCAAACCCCAATTGTGCACTAGTTCATTCTGGATCATCATCCAGATACACTTCCATGCCTCTCGGGTGCATTATCATCTCCAAGACCGGTGCCATCATGCAAGCTAATGATCTAGGGCTTTTCCTTTGCCACCACCAAATTCTCTTGCTCAAGCCTCAATCATGTTCCTTGTCTCTCTCTCCATGGATCTCATCATCAAACCACTCTTGCTAGAGAGTTCAGGTTTGCCTTACTCTGATACCACATGAAAGGAAATAAACATGCAAGAGAAATAAAATAATCAACCAAGAATATAGCAACAACAAGATTTTATTCTGGAACATCCAAACCGAGAAAAACCAGCTAATAGATCTATTAGTTCCTTGACCAAACCCGACCAAGCCGACCAAGTGAGCCTTCACCGCTCACGTCCTGACACATTACAATGGAGTATCACCAACCTTTTAAAGGATTTCATTACATGCAATCCATGGGCTCTAAAACCACGGGTCACCAAAACCATGAGCCCAAAACTTTGACTCTTTCACCAAGTCAAGTTTAACCTAACAAAAAGAAACATTCAGCAGTTGAGATGTTGCAGATCAGGAAGGAAAAAGTGCAATGGAATGTGAAAAACAATGGATTGGATTAGATCCAGTATGGAGTCTGCAACTACTGGCTATGTGAAGCATAGAAGCTGCTGAGAGAAATTTGCAGACAGTCATTGGAGGTGAGGTAAATATGCTGAAAAGCAATCCTATGTAAAACAATTCGATCTGTTGTGGAATTAGTTGTTCAAAGCATGTGTGAAAGTTGGTAGGCATGAGAATGCTGTGAGGGCAAACAGATCCGTCAAACAACAGAATGATGGGTTGTAGTAACAAGATGCAGCGTGGTGGTTTGCTGGCAAAAGGTGAATGAAAGTGCCAGAGAAAGAGGTGGTTGCATTCACATCTAGAAGGACAAGAGGGGTTTGCTGTAGAAGAATATTTGAGATAATATTTTTATTTATGATTTCTCCTATGGTTGCATAATTTAAATTGTCTTTGATAAGTAGCTAGCTCAATTTCGCCCCTCTTTTGTTGGAAGTGTGGATCACTTGAAGTCAAAGTGATCTCACCTTTAAGTGTTTAATCATGTGGGTGTTACTCTAATTGGTTAAGCACTTTGTTTGGTGGACAAGGAGTCGAAGTTTATATCATAGCCACAAGACTCACTGACGCAAAAGAGTCAAGTGTTCGACTCGACAAAAACTTGACAAGTACAAAAATATAAAGAAATACACTTTTTGATAAAGAAAAATTTCATTGATATTAAATAAATGCAATGTCTATCCAATATGTACAAAATTTCATAATACAATATGTCATATCAGTCATGAGTCATGACTCAAGAGCAATGACATGATCAAGAATGGGAACATCTGCTTCTCCTATTGCCCACGCTGTCTCAGTCTCAAGGAAATCTATGTTTTCAAGTTGTAAAAGAGAAGTTTTCTCCTTGACTAGGCAATCTGATGTTGGGTCTACATTGTCCAACTCAATTGCTGCATGATCCATGCTTGGCATTCATCTTGCAATTTGAACTCTTTAGATTTAAGTCCCAGTTTAATATGAAAATTCAAGTATTCAAAAGATGAAATAAATCATAAAATTGAAAAAAGTTTGTTTCTCACCTTGTATCTACCTATTGTGAATTCAAAGATTACATGGACAAATACAAGGTCATTCAAGCGCTTTTGTGCTAACTGGTTGTACCTTTTAGAGTGATTTTTCTCAAACATAATATAGCTGTGCTTGCGATAGGAAGCACTATAGACTTTACTTTAGGTTCAGAGGGAAAATCTTTAAAGTTCAGGTGTATCACTTTCAAAATTTTGCTACCAAAGACCTAACAAGTGGCAAGGGGTTAAAAGTCAAGATAAGATAAGGTTATTTTCTTAATATCCAACAAATGACAAAAAGAAAGGTCAATGGGACTAGCAGGAGCATTTAGTGATACCAATTTGTGGGGGTGCCTACCCTTAGAGCATAAAACAAAATATAACATGATCAAAGAAAACATGAACTAAATATTACATCCAAGAAGAAAGAGCATAGAGTGCAAGAGAGTACGTAGAAGTCTGTAAGACAGGTTGAAGAGGAAGAAGGTAAGGAGGAGAAGGTCTCTGCCGTAGAGTCAAGGAAAATCATCATGTGATCTGACTTTAGCTCAGGTTGGGTTGTTGATTCAATATATCTAGAGAATGAGTGTGCCTAACTCCTATGTGAAAGACCCAATCAACGCTAGGAAGAGATGTCATGTGTGCTCTCATAGAGTTGGTGTCAGTTATGCCACCCATTGGAAGATTTGCCCATCCCTTTGCACCACCAAAAGTTGAAATCAACTGAAAAATGGAGGGAATCAATTTGATGAGGTGAGGCCCTGAAGTAGCTTGTAGGGTTTATTATCTAAAAGTCATTGCCTCACACATGTAAAAATCTAGGCACAACTGATCAAGATAGTGGATGAAGGTGGATCTCCCTAAATCACATAAAATGAGGTGGTATCTCCCCTTTATCACACAATAGATGGGGCATCTAAAAATGAAATGTTCATTGGACTCCACCAGCTGCAAATGGCATAACTGACAAATCCTCTCCTCTTAGTGGCATACAATGCTCAAACTTGCTCTAGAGCTAGTGAGAGTCTACCTTCAATTTCCCAAGAGGGAACCTTAGGTTGTGAGACTAGTGACATCGAGTATACTAGGGGCATATGATAAGACCCTCCCTCAACTTCAAAAATGCTCTAAGTGGAAATCCATCATTAGACCCAGATCCCACGAAAGGGTGAGCCAAGTAGCCTGTATATACTATTGGTAAGTGTTTTCTTTGATTGCCTTGTTGATGTCCCGATGAAGAGGAAGAAAATGGCTAGGGGCATCCAAGGAATAATGAAGGGGGGGGCACTTAGTGGATAATAGGGTATGCAAATGGATTGAAGTAATGAAAAGGCTTTAGAGAACCAAAATCTATGTCGACCTAAGAAGGTTGAGGTGATATCCGTTGAAGAGCAAAGGGATAGGTAAGGGTACCCCGATTCTAGCCTCACCCTTCGTAGAAGTTTTGCCTTCACAAGAATTTAAAAGATTCTTCTTGGGTTGGCATGCTAAGAACAAGAGTATGGATGGAAGAAGAGGTTAGAGAGGGAGACGAATCTCTAGGTTTTGCATTAGGCTCATTAAATATCACGTCTCTCCTAATATCAATGAAGCTGCAAGCATCTATCCAACTATTGATTAGGCTTCATACGCGTAGCAATGCTGATATATTTTATACTTTGCTTTGCATGCATGACGTTTACCATGTTTTATCATGCAATATAGTTACAAAGAAAGTCTGTGCACCATTAGCAAGAAACAATAACATGCTACTGATTTGGAGCATTTGAATTACCCTTCGCCATTCACTTCAGAACAAAGAAGCTTTTATAGGGATTTTCTGACAGGCACATATACCAATCATACCTTGAATGCAAGAGTTTGAAATATTTTACACTTTGTGGATCTAATGGGTTTCAAGGAGATACATTAAATATTGATATGGGTTTCAAGGAGATACATTAAATATTGATACATAAACCATGCTAGTTACAATGCCATAAATTTCATGTTCAAGTCATTAGGAAGAGGCACCCCTTTGTCTTCAGTTTTGAGCAATTTTTATTTTACATCTTTAGATTACAAACATATTGATATGAATTGATCATGATTTGAAGAATTCACAATTCACTTTATAGTTTGGGACATTTTTTCTCACTCCAACACAAACCCTCTTGCTTTGCTCCTCCAGGATGAAACCCAATCATAGACGAACTAAATTTGGAATTTTGAAATAGAGAGTTCCTCAAGTATGGTTATTATTTATGAGAAATAATGAAAATTTATAATATATTGACAACTATCACAAATTAGTGTAGTAAGACAAATTAATGTAGTAGGGGCACCACAAATTATGTAGCCATCAACTGTGAGGCTAAACTTATAGTTGGACTCAACATTTATCATTTTTTTCCATGCCCTTGTAATTGATCAATAACCTTGAATTCTAGTAGAAAAAGAGTATTTAGGATAAATGCGTATAATAGTGGTATTAAAGCAGAGAGAATAGTGTCAGTTCCAGACATGCCAAGAGTTGGAATGAGTGTTTTAACATTTTTGTTCGGATTGGTTATAAGTTATAACAATGGGTGTCACAATATAGATCACCTTGTTTGCAACTTCCTTATAAACAAGGTTATGAGATGAACTTTGATGATTATGGTTCCTCTGAATTGGTTCACATCCTCAAGGAATCCCTCATGCATGTTGTCATTTGTTTAATGCTCAGGATCCATTTCTAGAAAACAAAAAACAATTCCTGATTTTTTAGAACTGTTTTGTTTGTTGGAAACAAATCTACCTCAGTAGGAAATAACTTTAGACATTGGAAATGGTTCCAATCCAAAAAATGACGAATCCTGTAGATTTGGTAATGGATCTCGAATCCCCGATTAGTAGGATTGACCCCCTGGGTAGGTGATTCTGGTAACTATGTCGAGAATATATGTTGTAGTGTTCAAGGCTTCAACCCAAAACTCAACGTCTATGTTCCTAGCATGAAGCATACACCTAGCCATTTCCATCAAGGTCCTATTTTTCCTTTCAACCACCCTATTCTATTTAGGTGTACATGGGACAATAGATTCCCTCTTTGCCTACTCTTTCATTATCAATCTTGATTTATCCCAAGTGATCTTTCACTCAGTTTTTCAAACAAGACCTTGAATTCTTTATCCTTATGTTTTAGTAAATAGTAAATAGTAAATACAACCATTCTTTTATGTTAAAATCATCAATGAAGGACATATCATGTGCTTGAAAGAGATGGCGTGTTTATTGGTTCCATTGGGTCACTATGCACAAAATGAAGTGTGGTGTTTTTGCCTCCCACAGCTTGCCTTTCACGAGCTTGTCCATGTGATGCTTTCCATGCGCACATCCCTCTGCATGCTGCATACTTTGAAGAGATTTTTGGTAGTCCATAGACAATTTTCAACCTCTACATGAAACCATGGCTTCCAGATTTCAGATCTCTTGTCCTTTAATGTCAGGACTCATAATATGGTTTTATCATCAACCCTTGCAACCAGAACGTGCCCATTTGAACTTGAAGAAGTGAATGTGTTAAACTTATTGTTATGATTCTTTTGGTTTACCACTGCATAAAAGTTTCACCCTATGCATTTCCAGTGAATGCTTCACTCATCATTGGGGCAATAACAAAATGCAAGAAGTGTTGCAGAAGATATAGGGAGAAGTGATATAATTAGATTTGTTGGAATTTAAGGGCAAAAACAGTAGACTAGCTAGAAACAAAAGTTCTTATATTTTTCAAATCATTAGCTACTGTAATTATATGACCAGCAAGACATTTAAAAATCTGATGCATAACCTAACAGCAATAGTGAATAAATAACATACATAACCCAGATCTGAATATTACCACAGCTGTAGAAAAGAACAAATGTACCTGATTAGCTGCTGTTGCCTTCCTCCAGTGTATGCTCAGAAAAGCTTAGTGAATCATGGATCAAACCCTCAGRGTAGATCTCCTCATGGACATAGGGACAATGCCAAGAAAGACTCTTAKGTTAAGCAATTAAAACCAGAACTCAGCAAGCTGGAAAACCAAAGTCAAGAACACAGTCCAAGTATTAGGGCTGAATACAAATCACTGTCCAACCTAGGGCTGGAAAAACAAACCCACAATCAGCATTAGGCTGATTTAACACATTCAGCCCAACTTTAAACACAGATGCCCACTTCAAGCAGAAACAAGTACCAGCGGTCCAATATCAGGCCTAACAATCCAATCACAAAGCATAGAAACCAAGGTGGCTGACTGGGATGAGCATCAGCAAACCAACAGCAAACATAGAAACCTAAACGGCAGGCAGGGATGGACACCAGCAGTCCAACGGCAAGCACAAACAATCACGGCTAGCAGAGATAAACCCTCGATAGGCTGGTGCAGGCCAAGAATACGCAAGAGAGAACTGAAATGACCCTTGTAAACCTGTCCAGAAGAGCCGCAGCAAACCTCAGTCTTAATATTAGCTTGGAGGAGGTAGATCGCATGCATCAAGTGTCACAAGGGAGGGAGAGACCACTTCTATATATAGGTTTTAGGTAGGTAAGAACATATTAACCAATTAGGGTCCACTTGACAGAGCTTTAGGGTTAGGTTAACACCTAAAAATAACAAATAATATTTTACCATTTAAAAACGTCAAGTGGTAAATCCAATGGACCATAACCAAGTCAACAAGGTAATAAATTAAATTGATGAGGTGGGTTCCAAGATCATGGCGGCCAACTTTCTTTAGGAAAAAGTAAAGTCCAAAATATAAATTCAAACCAACAAATAATCATAAATTTAGGAGGGTAGTAACTCGAGCAAGGGGTTTCATCAATAATAAACAATAAGACTAAGTCAAAGGTCAAGTCCTTCTTTAATGGCAGTTTGTCCACATGAGTCCCACGATATAACTTATAAGTTTTTTATCATCCTAGCATACGTGGAAGGCTAATGACGTGATCATGCCTTTCTTCTTAACTGCTCCTTGGTCAGATGGACCATCTCGAGAGAGAAGAAGGTCACACATCATTTTAGCTTGGTACTTAGATCAAGAATTTGCCTGGTCCTAGACCAGGATTCCCTAGAACACATCCGGGGGCCCTAGAATATATCTAGGGGCTTAACCACCAAAGTAAACAACCAAGGATCAATCCAAGCTCTAAGCAAGGATTCCCTGGAACACATCCAGGGGCCCTAGAATACATCTAGGGACTTATATCATCAAACTGCTTGGTCCTTGACCAAGAACCCCCAAAAAATACTAGGGGCCCATCTAAGGTCTTTTTCCATGGCTCTAACTGCTTGGTTCCAGACCAAGAACCCCAGGAGTGCATTGGGGGCCCTACATCACAACTAGGGTCTTTTCCATCCTCCTGGAGAATGGCTCTTGCAGCTGCACTAATTTTAACAAGATTGAATTAGAGGAGGCGGGAACATAAAATGATAAGAAAGGATTAAATAAGGGGAGATATTGTCATAAATTTACATCTCCAGGATGTACAGATATACACTTAAAGAATTAACTTATAGCTAAAACAGAAAGACTGGAAATCTGAAAGACCAATCAAAATTTCAGATCTACATAAACACAATATCTGAATGGAAAACTCAAGAGTGTAGACACTACATATCAGTAGATGAGATCAACCCTACAAACATATAGAGACTAGATCTAATAAATCAACAACATGAATATAGTGGACAACAAATAGAAGTTTGAAACAACAATCACTATCTTCTCATTTACACAATAGAAAGGTTACAATACTATCCTTAAGGGACTACACTGGCTTCTCACAAGCCTTAGGCACTCTCTTGATAGAATCACTCTACTCAAGCTCACTATACATAAGCTCAACTAGTGTGCCCTCCCTTACTAAGTCAAACTTGACAAGAGAAGGAAGAGTGATTGCAAAAGTAATGGCTAATAATATCCTTCATGGAAGGAATCATCTACCAGATGTAATAAGGAATCTCTCCTCAAGGGTTGTTCCCTAGTTTGCATGTGTCACTATTGTTAGAAATGTGTAAGAGGAATCTATCACAACTATTATAGAAACTGTCACAACCTTACACTGACCAAAAATTGGAGATGCTAGGTGTCGTAAGTGTCAGGAATTTGTCATAGGGATGTAAGAGAATCTCTCCCATGTGGCACACTCATCATGCAAGGAATCTCTTTCAACACCTGTGCGCCCTCTTCCTAGGAGAAAAACTTGGAGCAACCAAAAACTAACACTTCCTCTTTGCGAGGAAGGTGTTCTCCACCAAGTCAAGCTTATCACTTAGAATCTGAAACTCCCCCTTTGCAAGGGTTTTGTTAGAATGTCAACAACTTGTAAATTAGTGGTGTTGCCGCCTTATACACTCCTGGGAGACGTGGAAGAAATCTTCAATCCACTCGGTGTGTCCTTGGGGGCAAGTGAGAATTAAGGTGCTGTCACCTAATCCTCAACTCCTCCGTCTAGGCCAACTCCTAGCGAAGCCAAGGGGAGTAGTCCCTAACAAATATACTAAGGATTTGAAATAAGCTAAGTACAAAAAATGAAATCTAGGAGTTTATTATTCTTTTAAACAATCAACCATAAACTGATAAAACATGAAGTAAACATTCACCACGATATATAATCAATAAGCATATACTTGCATCAAAAGGATACTGATAAACAATTGTTAGATGCAAGTTTCATTTAAATTTATTTCCAATAGATAACCAAATTGAAGATGAAGCCTGTGGCTTTTGCTTGAATATGAAGATTGAGACCAGTGCCTTAAAGTGAATCGTGGGCAATGTAGTTCACGTGTTTTATTAGGATAAATTGATGTTTAGTTAATGAAATGGTTTGGGCCTCCTTGGAGGTTAGCT
>JZKD02S2205715.1:219576-230155 GCA_000966675.3 Picea glauca | reverse complement strand
CTCAATTGTAATCATCATATATTTTTATCAATTATTTTACATTTTATATATATATTATACAATTACAGACTTGGTTTCTATTACATACCTTCATTTATTCTTTAGAGGGGAGGAGATTGAGATCACCAGTACCTACATATACTTGGGGGTGGAATTCTTTGGACCCTGCTTCATTCTGCGACCGACCCTCAAACCTTAGATCAACAAGGGTTACGGATCCTTAGCCCTTCTCGAGAGAAAATATTTCCGACACCATTTTTAGGACATCTCATCCAAGATGTCCCTCATGGACTCTATTATCCGACACACTGTTCTCTATGGCTTAGAGATTTGGGGGCCCTTTTTACTTGAGTCTAATTGGGCCTCAACTGAGAGAGTCTAGATTCTTCTCCTCGGGCGCATCATTAGATGCAAGCAGATAGTCTCTCAACACATCATCCTAGCAGAGTTTGGGGTTCGACCCTTTCGACTTGAGACAATGTTCAGACTGGTCTCTTTTCTGCATCGTGTCTGGAGCTTCGCTGACTCGGTGAAGGGGTCAGATTGCTATTAGTACTTTGGCCTATTGTTCTTTAGAGGCCATTACCCTCTCTAGCCCTTCGGGTCGGGCTCGAGGTTGGTTTGCGGGGGTCTCATATCTTTTAGAGTCTGCGGGCATTCAGATAGATTGTCTCCCTTCATTTAGATATTCCTTAGACACACTTGGCCACCTCCTACCTACTAGAAAGGAGTTGAACATGATCATCAGGGATGACATTTACAGGCAGTTTATCCAGATCACTTGGGTTAACCCTCCGGGTGAGTTACGTCCAAAGATGGCTTTCCACGTTGAGCACTTCTTGGAGCTTAGAGACGAGATCATTATTCGACCACAATATACACTCTACCATTGGGTGCACGTTCTTTGCATTCCCCTAGGCCAGTTCAGAGCAGGTTCTCATAGACTTCGTGTAGAGACCGATCACTAGATCGATCTATCTGACATGATTTGCCAGCTATGCCATCTACAAGAGGTCGAGACTGAGGAGTACTTCATTTTCCGCTGTCCCATTTACTATGAGATTAGGGGGAGGTTCCATTGCCTATTCAGGGGGACTTAGATCCTCATTGGCTTCTTTAGATATTTCGACTAGGGATGCTTGGCCTTATACATTTTGGAGGCCCTCAGGCTCAAAGCCCATTTTCTTTAGCATCCTACTAGATCAGACTCTATCCAACGAAACACTTCCTTCTTCATGGTGCTACCCTTAGGAAGGGACACTAAGAGAGAGACCGATATCAACACAACTTCGGACTCCAAATCAATGTAGACTCATGGGACCTTCCTCTGTTCCATGAGATTTCAGCGACATGACCAGATCAAATCCTCCATAGGAGATTGTTAGGATCCGATCCTAACCCTTCTTCGTGGATCATTAGTTAGTAGGATATGTTTTCTATGTAATAAAGGTCGACATTAGTTAATAAGGCCTAATAAATAAAGGAGAATAAGTCAATGTAAGAAGACCTAATAGAAGCTTTCACTTCTAGAAAGATCTTCCTCTAGAAGTTTCCTTAGAAGGTAGAATTAGTATAAATAAAGTAGGAGGTATTGGATATTTTTGTCTTGGAGATTATTGTAATAGAGCTTTGCTCTGTTGGAGGTTGCCCCCTCGAAGAGGCAAGTGAACATTGCTATCTTTAATAAAGGTGCTCTTTCCGGTGCTATTCTGGTATTGATCTAGCTATAATCTTGTTTTTCCATTACTGCTTGCTAAATATTTCTGTTCCGCATATTATTATTCATTTGGTATATTGCAAAGATGGTTGAGATCCCCCAAGCCTCAACGACAAACTACCTCATACAGACAATAGTGCAGTGGACGATCCAGACATCCCACCGATTCGCCCTCTGTACATCATACTATAGCGAGATTTCTTCATTCGGCCTCAGATGTTAGGAGAGATGGGTCTATTCCATGACTGACCTACCTCATCACTTTTGGTTCTTTTTATTCCTAGAGCTCCTCGTCCTATACATCTCCACTATAGAGTGAGTTTCTGGGCTTGGAGTCGAGGGTTGTTTATGCTTTAGCTTAGATCTCACTCTCTAGTCTACCTTACTGTACTTTACTTTTTGCATCTTGCCTTTTATAGGAGACCTTTTGGTACTCTTTCTTTGTAATGACATCATTGTACTCAACAGTCCCTTTGACCTACTTTTGTGGTCATCAATTGGACATTAATAAAATTATCTTATCTTATCTTATCTACTTGGCTGTTTGCTTCTTCATCTATATGAGAAGAGGTTGGATGATTGTGCTCCAGTGGATTTGGTAGAAGAGAATGCAGGGCTCCATAGAGGGGGGGATAAAACACTTTCTTCCCTTGGTGTTCTTGAGTGATCCAAGTAGTACCATAATGCTCTTGAACCCTCATTTTGCCTTCCTGTCAGTAATAGAATTGCAGTGGCATTTGACATTGAAGATGATACTGACGGGAAGTTCTTGCTAAATTTCTGAACCCAATGAAGGAAAAATGCAAGGAAGGGGGAAGATGGCTTCGTTTTCCACCAAAGAGATTGGATGATCGCTTTAGACTCTCCACCAATTGTAACGTCTTCATGAGTTATTGTCTTGAGAAACCTTACTCCTTGATCAAGGCTTCAGATTCATTATTTGTTGCTTTGCTGGTGCCCCATGCAAATGTCAGTTTCTGCTTTTGCTTTGGAGTTGAAGATGACTCATGCACCTGCTTCCCATGGATTTCCTTTTGATGCACTGTAAAAAAGAGAATGTGATGCTACTCAAATTTGATCTATTCTTCAATTTGCTCGAAACCAATCCTCACTTACCTACTAGATTCATAGGATGGGTGAGTGCACCTAGAGGGGCCAAGATTCTAGAATCAACTTGCCAACTGGATCTGTCTTTGACCACAGATTGGCTCTAAGTTTCAACTGTTATGTAAAGGTTTTGCTGCTGTTTTGGGACAGCCAACATTTCAGGAACTTCTTGCTGATTTGTTATGGTTGTACTTGCAATTTTAGGTGCTCTAGCAGGTAGTTTTAGTAACCAAGAGTTAGCACATGCATACCAAAATATATAGAACACACCTAGAGATCTTTACAGCTGAAAACAAGCAGATCTAAAAGACTAACACACATCATTTTGTACACAGGTATTTTTGGTCAACATGACCCTGGATAAACCCCCCCCGGGGAAAACCAGTTTGGGATATATGTCTATATATGAGGAGAATAGATGGTGGAATACAACAAATACAAAATATAGATGAACCTGATACAATAGCAGCTTGATCCAAGCTGAAATACAAGTCCAAATGAACCAGGTGCGCCCTAGGAAGGTGTGCCCCTCATAAATGCTCTCAAATCCACCAAATCTGCTGCAGATGCAAACTGTGAGCTCTTAATAGAAAACCCCTCCACAGTAATCAAGCACTGGTGTGTGGCCTCCCTCTGAAACTGATCCCACTGCAATCTGACAGGTGTAAGACCTCCCCACTGTTGATGCCCCCTCCTCAACAAGTGCGCCCTCCTCAACACTCGGAGCTCCTCAGTAAACAAACAAGGCTCCAAGCTAGATGCCTCTCTCCATGAAAGTATGCGCCCAAGCTAGCCTCACCTCATGCAACAAACCTCATCTCCAAGCTCTCTCTCAATCTCTCCAAGTGAGCAAATGAGTGAATGAGCTCTCCTTTGCCCTTTGCACCCCTAGTCGGCCCTGTTTTATGGGTTAGTTAGGTCAAGAGTCATGTCTCTTCAAGAGACACTGTTGTGTATAAATAGATGTAGGTTCCTCTCATTTGGACACACACTCACACACTTCTTTTGTGCATCTTGGAGAGCATAAGAAGGTCTAGCGCACAAGTCTTGGAGACTGGTTCTTTTGGTGTTTTGGTCTTGGTCTTTCTTGGAGAGCTATAGCGCATCATTGTACTAGTTGAAGGAATCTATATTGAGGATTTTGGTTGCTGGGTTTTCTCCCCCCACGAGGGTTTCCCAGGATAATCTTTGTGTTCTATTATATTTGTGATTGTCCATCTTTCAGTGATCCTACTACAATTGCTATTGGATTAAGTAATTGCAATTGTGCAACTAGAAAATTTAAAATTCCAACATTGGAGACCATCCGTCAAGGAGCAAATCCAAGGAGCAACCCATCTTCTTTTAAAATTTCTAGTATTGGGGACGATAGTCCTTTGACTCCAAACCCAATCAACTAGAATCTGTCCAAGGGCCGATCTTGAACTCGCGGGGTTAGAATCTCTCAAACCTAGAACCATCTAAAAGGTAAAAAGGTATAGTTATCTCTCAATTTCTTCAACCAATTATTTCTAAATTAAATCATTCATCTTATTATAAAAATACAAAAAAAGTCATACCTTAGCTTAGTGCTTCAGTTTTATATCTTGTAAGCTAGTAGAACTTGGGGATTTTTCCACTTGGGAATTTCCCTACTCCAACATAAAACTACCCTTGAATTTTTGGGCTTTATTAAACATATTTTACAAGGGTTTATTGGAGGATAGTTTGCAAATCTGCGTTATTACAACAAATAGTACATTCAGATCAAAACCTCTTTTCCTCATATAAAGGGACATTTAAGTAAGTATTGCAATTTGCTTCACTCGAACCCTCTTTTCATTTCCAGAAATGTTTATGAAGGTTTTATCATTTATTTTCTGGTTAGATCAACTGAGTTTCAGCCCCAACAAGTCCTCTTGTTAGCTGGAATTCACTTCTGGGTTTTAACCCTAGGGGGTTCAAATCCCAAATCTGCAGAGGTAATTTCCAGCCAGCTGGAAACTATTTTTACTGCAGATCTAAAGGCTCTAGGGCATAGCATTCACTCATACCTTGTTGCCCTACCCTTTCCACCCACATATCTATTGATCTATTGTGTGATTATACACTTGTGGGGGGCCTCAAAAAGGCCATTTTCTTTTCTGTTTTTTGCATTTTTCTCTGTTATTGCAGGTCTGATATTACAGGGCAGTGAGGAAACATCTCATTTCGAACCACTCTATACAAGGTACAGATAGTACAAATCATTCACAAAGTGGTAAGAGTATTTAACTCCTCCTTGTGCATTATATTTATCAATATTTCGGTAGATTGGGGTAAGTTAGCTTGCTGTTCTGTTATTTTGTTTTTTGCATTATTTATTAGTACAACAAGTCATTTAAATATTTAACTCCTACCTTCACCTAGTGTTTTCTGTTTAGGCACTGGTCCTAAGATCTTTTGAGGTGAAGTGAATTTTGTGGGAAGCCTCCCGGAGCCTTTTAGTGTAGGAGTTTGGCTCGAACATGGAAAGATAGGTGTTGTGGTGACATTGGGTACCTATCCCCTGTGTTGCTATCCTAGTGGACTGAGGACCTTGGTGGTATGCTAGTTTGGTCGGTAAGATGACTGATGTTATTAGAATCAGACTGATCATCGAACTGGTCGACCCCAAAAACCTGAACCGGAAAAAATCATAAAAAAATCGAACCAAAAAACAAGTCGACCAAAAATACATTAAATATTCAGATTTTGAAGAAAAACATATATATTCATGTGCATCCATATGAATCCAAATCATTATACACAAATATGCAGAGTTTCTCGTGTATATAGCAAGGGTGCATATAACTGAAATAACACCGAGTGCAATCCATCTCAAAATAAAAATACATCAACAAAGAGTCTCTAAATGGCCTCTAGAGTCCAAATAAAAGTCACGCTACAACAAATAAATACATATCATCAAAATCATTGCCTATATTGGGATCCTCATCATCCGTATCACCCTCTAAGTATTAAAATAAGATCGAAAAAGCTTAACATGCCTATCAGTGATTTTGCTTGAGTGAAGGGTATAGTTTTATTAGGTTCATGATGGAGGAGTTCAATAATCATTGATCAATGCCACCAACATCAAGGTATATAGAGGGCTTGGTGCTCTTGATTAAATGCCAGTTCCATACCCTCATACATGACAGAATACAGTGAAAATGCTACAATTCTGCCAATCTTGAAATCTTGAAAACTGTTAAGTCTGCTGAATTTTGAATGGAATCTAAAATTCTACTTTTTCCATATGAAATCCAATGGGGTTGGAACCACTCTCAAACATCCTGAAACAATTAATGGTAATGTTAAAAAATTAAGTAAAAGGATGAAAATGAAAGATAAATGAGAATGTCACTTTTACTAGGGTGGGTGACTTGGAGGGGGGGGGGGTGCATCTTTAAATAGCGTTAGTAGGGCCCTAGGGTTAGGTATTGTGCTTGCAAATAACTTAATTTGTTGTTTTTTTTTTTTTTAAATTTAGGTTTTGGTGGTCCATAGCTGCTCCGTACGACACCATACAAAACCGGTCGGTTTGGTACGGAACTGGCCGGTTCCAGTATAGAACCGGCCAGTTCAGTACCGAACTGGCCAAAAATGGTCTGAAACCTTGAAGCGGACCGTAATGGCCCTGAAATCGGTCGGACCGGCTGGTTTTGCTGGTTCTGATAACACTGGATGTGACCTATGTCACAAGGTTCGCCGAACCTGAACCTTCAGGTTCGAAGTTCGGCGAACCTCAAAAAAACGTTTAGGTTCGGATGAGGTTCGGTTGAGGTTCGATTCAAGTTCGCTCTGTTCGATTCATCCAAGCTCTGTTCGACTCATCCAATGAAATGTGCCCTCGAACTTACATACGGCCATCAAATGTGCAGTCTAACGTCAAGGTATCCTCACGGGCTACACCTAATGGCACACATAGTTATTTTATATATATATTTTAAATGTATATAGTCGAACCTGAAATCGAACCTCATCCGAACCTCATCTGAAAATTCGAACCCGAATCGAACCTAATCCTTGCCGAACCCGAACTCGAACCCGAACCATGTGACATAGGATGTGACTAAGGTTATGATTGACTTGACAGATGGTGTTTCTCTCATCCAAACCTTATAAATTTAACCCTGATGTGGCAAACAACAGAAATTAACTCTTAACCCTTGCATCATGGTTACTTCTATAGTTCTTGCATGGGTAGTACGCCAAGCACACAATTTATTGGTGATTTTTAATTTATAGTGTAGATTGACAGTGGGAAGATTGGTGAAAAAGTGCATATATTGAAACAGTTGTCGTTTCTGCAATGAGATTATGGAGTTGTACATCTGTATGGTGTTTCTCTCATCTAAACCTTATAAATTTAACCTTGATGTGGCAAGCAACAGAAATTAACTCTTAACCCTTGCATCATGGTTACTGCTATAATTCTTGCATGGGTAGTAGGCCAAGCACACAATTTATTGGTGGTTTTTAATTTACAGTGTAGAATGATTGTGGGAAGTTTGGTGTAAAAGTGCATATATTGAAACAGTTGTCGTTTCTGCAATCAGATTATGGTGTTGTACATCTGTATGTTATATCATGGAAAACATCTAGATATAATAATCTTTTAATGATGAATTATTAGACTATATTAGTAATCATGTTTTTGTTTTCCTCTGATAGAATCAAAATGACTGTTACATTTTCTGGACATGTGAGTGATGAAGTGCCAGGGAAAAACTTCTGGCCTCTATATGTATTGTTGTCAAGTCCTATTGCTAACTGTTTAGAGGTATGCATTCGCTAAATTCAAGAGTCTAACAGGTGTTTAAAGATATTTTCTTTCTCTTACTATTATATAAAGTTATCTTTTCACAATTTCATGCATACATACACATACACATATGTATATGTGTATGTAAATCCTATTTTGGATTCCGTTCTAATATAATGGTTGCTATTAACAGGAGTCCTCAGTTTATCGGTTGCCTCGTCCATGCTTACTGAGAACGCCAACTCAACAGGGATGCAATGAACAATCTGCAGTTAGTTTTATATTACCTGAGATTGGGAAACTTTCAGTTGATGTAGATGCTCATAATCTTACAATATTATTTGTTAGTTGTGGTATATGTCAACTTCATTTATGGATTCCTCTATTCTTTCTATCCCATTCTTACTTATTGTTTTTAAAGTTCTTGTTTTATCTTTGGCATAATTTGGATGGCATCATTATCAATTATTTGTCTCTTACAAGGATTATTACAAGAGTACAAAATTCTTGATCTTATGGTTTATAATTTTTTGCAGCGGACCATAAAACTGTGAGCTTTGGGAAGGCCTCGTCGATGCCTCAGCTAGGTGTGTCCTATCTCTTATGACTCATTTCTAATATGTTAGTTCAAATTCAGTTGAGAGTCGAGACAGAGCAATATGTATCTGAGATCTCTAGTTAAATAAGGGGGAAGGTGATGTGAGCTGCAATTTGAAACCTTTGAGTGTACTTCCTTGATAGACCTTTGGCACTTGCTCTTCATGTTTGGTCTTTTACAAATTGTACAGTGTCATGCAATTATGCCAAATAGTGGTCGAGGTCAATGATGAGTCAAACTGTTCAATTTTGTTTATTCATATATAATAAATAGGTGGTGAAATGCCTGCACTGTTGAATACTGATAGCAGTGTCCTATTTATGAATGGAGCTGTGCAATAATGTTCATCTAGTGATAGCTTCTTTCTTTGTAGCAAATTTCATTCTAGGATAACTTTCGTTCTTCCTCACTTCTGTTTTGTTAGCTTTTTGGTAACTTCAAAGAAATGAAGTAAATGACTTTTACTTTGATTCTTGTTATTTTTTGAAGGTATTTCCTTACATGGGTACTAGCGATACCACCTCATTATATGCTCACATGATTTGTATATTATATATGAACTGCCGTTCAAAGGTTTCCTAGCTGAATTATTTGTGGCCTTGCAGTTGAGTGCACAGGACAAGTTCTGTGGGGCAAAGTGGCCTTGGGTTCACTATTTAGTTCTTGGCAGAAGTCTCCAAACTTGGAATTGGGGGAGAAAGTTGATATGGCTTGTGTGGTAGATTTACACTCTAGCAACCTTGAGGTATATATATTCACCAAGGTCATGTTGAGTGAATGATGCATTTATTAAAATTGAAATGCCAAATATTTGTTGGAAAATATGGTGTTTAGCTGTTTGCTTACATGTTCTGCATGCTGGAACTAACAGACAAAAATGTTAGGGTTAATTTGGGATCATCTAATTAGATATATAGTTTTCAATGATAAATTCTTTTAGGAAGTGTAAAATTTGTGGGCTTTAATTTTATCTTTTTCCAAAACAATAAATATTGCATTTACTTAATAGACTATTAAGTTTGTATGGCACCAACATATAAGTCTGCACCGTATCTGATCTGTTTATCACCAATATTTGAATATGTTTCCAGTCTTCTACGACAGTAATTTCCATCTGTAGTAAACCATGGTCACTTTTAGATAGAGAAAACTCCTAGAATGCAATTGCGTTTATAGAGGACTTGACATTGATCGACTGTCTTCTCTCTACCCACTTTGTATTGCACACATTTGTACTTAGCAGTCCCTTTGACCTATTTGTGGGTAGTAGTTGGACATTGATAAAGTTATCTTATCTTATCTACCTGGGTGTGATATCTTACTGAAGAACTAGTTTTGGCTCTTTAAGGCTGGTAAATACTAAAAATCCTGCATTACATACCTAAAATAATATAATATCTAATATATCATACAATAAAACATAATTATATAACGTATAATTAGTCTTAGTTATTATTAATTAAACACTTTAGGGTGCCGCCAACCCATCTCTTTTAATACTATATAAAGAGGTCACATGGTTCATTTGTATGTATTATGATCACAATCATTATAACGATTATTTGTTCCTATACAAATGTATTCAAATATATGATCACATGGTTCATTTGTATGTCCTATGATCACATTCATAATAATGATTATTTGTTCTTATACAAATATATCGAAATATATGATCACATGATTCATTTGTATGTACTGTGATCACATTCATCATAATGATTATTTGTTCTGATACAAATATATTCAAATTTATATGTCTGTGCCTAATGTGCATTTATTTTTGTGCTTGGTGTGCAAAGTACTGTTAGAGGGTTTATGGTTTGGTTGATAACAATTGGTATCAGAGTGGGTTCTGTCCCCACTGGCCTGTGGCCAAAATTCAGTAATCACTTGTTTAATTAAGATCATAAGGACTTTAGTCACCTAGGGCTTGGATTTTTCACAAAAATTGTGTCCTAGGCCCCAAAATGTATGCATCTCGCACAAGGAAAAATTCTCTCTCTGTAGTAGACCATGTTAGGAGGGGGTTGTGAATATTGTGAATGTTTTGTGGTGTGTGGTAATGACAATTGTGTCACGACCGTCCATGTCCCTCATGTCATGCTGTGTAGAGTGGCCTTATCTTCAGGCTACGTGAGGGTTACAATAGCCATTCTGTGAATACACCGTGAGTAAAATGAGTAAAATCTGATGCAAATTTGTCATTGGTGCCTACCAAACTTCCCCGAAGATTTGCTTGGAAGTCATTACTAGTGTCTACAGTCCCACAATCTGTGATGTCCCGTTCCCAAGAGTAGGCCAACAGGGAGTGACTTAGTAGTCTATGTGTTCCCATAGACTATAGTCAGGCACAAACAGGGAACAAAATGGAGAAATAAGGGTGAAT
>JZKD02S2205715.1:106570-116831 GCA_000966675.3 Picea glauca | reverse complement strand
TGTCTCTTGTGAATGTGTATTTCTCAGTGATCTTGTTCTTATGTTGCTGTTATCTATTGAAATGCAAAGAACTATAATAATGGCATAAACATTAACATGGTATCAGAGCCAATCCAATTATTTGCTGATTTTTTTATTGACTTACCTCATGGACATTGACCTAGCAAAACTTGTCCAAATGAGCTGAAACTTTTCCCAAGGGTGTAGGGTTCATAAACCATTTGATTTGAGTACCCATATCCCTATACAAAATCCCCAATTAAAAATTTCCAATTTAGGGGAAATTGTAATTATTAAAAACACCTATCAAAACTTAACGAAATTCTGCAAGACTCTAGGAGATGTCTAGCATGGTCATTTACAACACGTTTATCCCGTACTCACCTACTGGGCTCGATCATTAGAAAGCCTTTCATCACTTTGGAGGATTATTGAGTGAAAAACTCAAGTAATTAAATTGCTAAAAAAAACAAAATTAATTCCCCGAGGGAAAAAACACTCGATGAATGGACTTCCCTATTGATAAAGTCCTAGGTCACTAAATTATTACAACTGGATCCATGCTAACATGTTACATTACAAAAATTTCCCACGCAGGGGAGTGAACATTCCGTAGAGAAGAAGAGAGAGAAAAAGAAGTTTTGGGAGCATAATTGCCCTGCTGAGCCATAGGTCTTCAACCTTGTCTTGATGCAAGGTACATATCTTCATGAAACATGACGTTGACACCTAGTTGAAATAGGTGGTCTATAGGGTCTGGAGGCGCCACTGGGGTCTCACAGAGGTAGAGATGCCCCGTTTCCTCATTGATCCAGGATCATCTTTATCTAACCGCCGCTTGGTTCCCCTCTTCGGGAGCATCGTAAAAAAGAAAGTGATATGTTGGGTGGTCGCTGGTCTAGGATGTGGATGTGGCTGGAGGATAGAAGAGTGGAGACGGAGGGCCTCCTACATGTATAAGGTTGGGCAACGCTTGTCAGGGTACCCAAAGAAGCTCCCATGTGTGTGTAGCCCTTGAAAAGACAGTGGAACTGTCCTCTAATCTTGCAGCTTCTTTTATTCTTTTTACCAACTGCATCAATCTTGGGCATTCTAGCCCCTTCTTCTCATAGGAGGGTGAATGCATATACCATTTTGGGATACATGTAACAACCATTTCCAAATGATAGGACAACTGAAGGAATCAAGATAAAAAATAAGTATGAAAGTGAATGGTATGCCACCCCTATCAAGGCCTCCTAGTAGTACTCCTTTTCCCCAAGATTGGCAACACTGGATTAGGGCACATATAATTGCCACCAAGGTATAACAAGGAAAAAAACATATCTTCCAAGCATCATGATCCATTATCTAACTCCAACCCATGATCCTTACCTAAACGCCTAATGCATTAAATGTAACACTATATATGAAACAATGACTAATGTACCTCATGTGTGCTAGACCACCATCATCGGATGAACCCTGCTGATCAAGTGAATGAGTTGAGCAATGATGAGGGGGAGGCATCTGAGGCACTATTGTCTGTGGAGAATTCTGATCATCATATCTAGGATCATTGTCTGTGTTATCACACAGTTTGTAGTTTGGGCAAACCCAACCCAAACAACAAATGTGTGACACAACTGGGACACCTATCACTATCACCTCAATAGATATCCCCTTCATTTTAGTGAAGGACAAGTCCAACACATGGGAGGCTTATTGGGTGACCCTAGGGGGATTGCAAGGGGAGAAGCAAGGAGCTAGAAGAGCACCCCTATAGGTCAAGGTTAAAGTGAGACTCGAGGCTTGGGGAAAGAGTCTTTGGAGTTGGTAAATGGTTGCTAAGGTTGTGTAACTGCAAAGCAGTGTTAGACAGCCCAAAACAAGACAATGTATGATAATATAAGGCTCAAAACCAGTGGGGAATCCACAAAAAACCTTGCTGTCCCAAAATTGCAGCAGTAAGAAAATATATATCAGCAATGATAACAGCTGCAAATTACATCATTTAATCAACATATGATATTGGATAAATTAGCATGCACTTAGAGACAATATTCCAATGCTTAGTACAATGAAGTAGATGGCAAATGTGGGCTGTAAGTAAATGTTATCAGCAGAGAATTGTAACAACCATATGGCTGTAGAAAATTTTTGCTATAGAAGCAACTTTTAACCAACAAAATCAGCAAGATACTCAATCAATAGCCCTTGACAAGTAGATCAATTTTCACTGCTTACATGCCAATTTCAGTGGTCAAAAGTGAAAGAAACTTGTTGAGAGAGAGAGTTTTGTTCCAGCCCTAGTGGCAGTAGCTTAATGTTTATTACATCAACACAATTACTTAGCCAATCAAAACGCCCCTGGAGGACAAGAGAGCCAATAGCATATAGAATCTAAATCCAACCTTAAACAATTCATTCTCTTAAAATTCACATTTACAAATGCAACAATATTCAATCTCCAATGCAATTAGTGCCTTATCTATTGGGTTATGGAGTCCCTTGCTTTAAGCTAGGGTTTAACAATCTTCTAGGGGTGTAAACCCTGTTATTCCCTAGAGAAGATAAACCTTAGCAAGGTCTTGCTACAAGGGTGTAAACCCTCTTACTGCTTGTAGCAATCCTTAAGCCTTTTCAATAATGATAGCAGAAATTTCTTCCAAGGGTTTAACAAAATAACCTGAAAATTAAGAAGAAACACACAAAATTGCAGAAATTCCTTACCTAATCCAAGAAATAGCATGCAAAACCCTTATTATCAAAGATATTTCAACAATTTTCTAAGAGAAGTCGCTAGCCTTTATTCCACCAATAGACAAGTGTTGCATCCATAGTCACCAAGAAAACAAGAGATAGCGAATTGCCCAAAGAGGCCAAAATTTCAGTCCAAGAGTATTTAATTCTCAAGTGATGAGTTTTGAAAATGAAAAAGAGATGGCCTCTATTTATATGAGACCATCTAAACTAATTTGTCCACATAAAATTGTCAAGAACAAATTAAATGAGGGTCGACGCACTTTATTTGCTTTTACAACTTACAAATATAAAAATTACATAAAGTAAAAGCCTAAAAGGGTGACGTCATGCCCTAGAAGGGTGATGTGAGGCCTAAAAGCAAGACGTTGAGACTCAAAATGTAGATTGTTGGGCATCCAAAGGCCATGTGCCAAGCTCTCATATGCTAGAGTGTCATGCCATGCATCTCCTCAACACATCACATCACCTCTGGAACTATCAAGCCCACCAAAGCCTAGCCTCCAAATGATGTCAAGGGCTTAGAAGGTGGCATCCCAGGCCTCCAAAGGCCAACGTCGAAGTGCAAAGGGCTATGATGTCATCCTCAAATGTTGTCAAAGTGCCTCCAAAGTCAACGTCCTCTATCCTTTGCACACAAAGGCTCCGGGGTGCTCTGCCTAGCATGCGGGGTATTGTAGAAATTTCAGACCCCAACTCGATTTCAAGTCTCCATGAGACAACATAGTTTAATTCCCAACCCACGTTGCATTTTTTAACTGCAAATTAGTTAGCAAAAAAATATATCTCATAAAATGAAACACATGAAGTCTGCTACAACAAATAACCAGAAATAAAACACACCCAAAAAATTTGACACAGAGATTTGTGGTCAAACATTGACCCTGGAAAAACCCATACGTGGAAAACTAGTGAGAGAGGGGCGTTTAATATTTTGAGCTTAGAGAGGAATTCTTTTACAACAATATATTTTCAGCAAACAATGTATAGACTTATCTCGAATTCTGAGTGTAGCAACCTCCTCGATTTGAGAGACAAGCTTCTCAAAATCTGTGCCCATATTTTCTGTACCAACAATATGGTCCAACTCCTTGATTTTTTTGCCAGCTTGCTATACAAATTGTCTAGAAAATCGTGCCCAATAGTACCCTCATTTTGTGTGCAAAATATGATATATGGCAGCCTCAGAATGCATGCCAATTACTTCAGAAACTCTGTTGTACGACGACCTTGATTTCTGTGCCAAAAACCAGTTGTACGATCTCTCAAAAATCCGTACTGTACGACCTCTTCATATGTTGTATAATCTCCATCAATTTGCGTGCCAAACACTTGCCTTGAGGCTTGGAATTTGTGCCAACAACAACAAATGTGCCTCTCTTCTCTAGCTCGACTCTCTCTCAAGCGCTCTCCAAAACTCATGAAGAATGCGAAAAGTGGGGCACCCTCCTTTCCCTAATTCGACCCAATGAGGAAGGTTAAGAGTCACACGATCTAACGACAGAGATGAGATTAGATCAACGGTGGTGATTAAAAGACTTTTTAGTTTCCCACTTCATTAACTTATCATAAAGTTAAATTAATTCACTAGGGACCACATTGGACAATTTCTCACTCCTAGGTGCCTAAGTGATGAGAAACACTTGTCCTTGGTACTTTTTAGTTAATTTAACACTCCCTCTTATCGAGGAAGGTGTTCCTCATCACCCCCATCTTATCGCTGAAAGTTATAAACTTGCCTCTCCCCAAAGCTTTAGTGAGGATGTCCGCTACATGCTCATCAGTGGATATATACTGTAGCTCAACTTCCCTTCTCTGAACATAGTCTCAAATGAAGTGATATCTAATCTTGATGTGTTTAGACCTGTCATGGAAAACTGGATTCTCAGAAAGTTTTATGCAACTCTGATTGTCATAGTAAATCATTGTGGGTCTCATTTGCACACCAAATATCCCAACCAACAACTTGCGAAGCCATATGGCCTCACAACTAGCTTGATTGGCTGCCATATACTTGGCCTCTGGAGAACTCAAAGCCATTGACTTTTGCTTCCAACTAAACCAAGACACCACTGCTGAGCTGATCCAAAGCAACAACTTGAAGTACTCTTCCTGTCTGTGACACATCCTACCCAATTTGAGTTTGTGTAGCCAATCAATCTGGCTCCATCCCCTGTCTCATAGTTCAGGCTAGAATCCACTGTACCCCTAAGGTACCTGAGCACGTGTTTTGCTGCCACCTAATGCACTCTTCGAGGCTCCACCATAAACTGACTAAGAGAGTTGACAACAAAACAAAGATCTGGTTTGGTGTTGACCAGATACATCAACGAACCAATCAACTGATGATACAAAGTGGGATCAACCAATTTCGACTCAGAAGAATGAAGCTTCTTCCGGTTGGTTATCATAGGTGTGATCATGGGCCTACAATCCTCTATCCAGAATCTCCTCAGAATGTCAACAACATATCTGTCCTCTCCCAGAAAGATGTGTCCAGGATCCTGCCAAACCTCCAATCCCAAGAAGTAGTGCATGAGTCCAATGTATTTCATCTCGAACACTGAAGCAAGGCTCTCCTTGCAACCAGCTATGAGTCTCTCAGCCTCTATAATGAAGAAATCATCCACATATAGCACAAGAATGAGAAGATCCTCCCCAACCACAATGAGATAAAGGTTGGGATCCACCTCACTCTTCTCGAAACCCATCAACAACAAGTATGTATCTATCCTCAAATACCTAGGATCTTGCTTCAACCCATACAATGCCTTCTTTAGTTTGCACACATGAGAATCTCTCCCATGCGCCTCAAAGCCTTGTGGCTGCTCAATGTAAACCTCCTCCTTTATCAGACCATTCAAAAATGTGGTTTTCACATCCATCTGATGGATCTTCCAACCCATCTCTACTGCAATGGAGATCACTGCCCTGATCGACGTATATCTAGCAACTTGTGCGAAGGTCTTATCATAGTAAACTCCCTCTACCTGTGAGAACCCCTTGTTAGCTTTTTAGCTCGAGAGGTACTCCACATGTTTTGTCTTGTATGCGGATGTTACCTTAATATTTACACTACCAGGCACTTAACTTTGTAATAGAAAGTTTTTTTCGGGATTGGTGCCCTCCTTCCTTGAAAATCGTGCCCTCTTTGTTGCTCACTTTCCTCTCTCAAGCTTACTCATAAAATCTCTCTAACTCAACTCCTCTTGTCTTCTCGGTGTGTCTTGCACACTACCCAATGCATTCTTTTATAATCTGAAAATGATATTTTCCCCCCAAAGTGTCTTTTCACCTTCCCCAACCCTAAATCCAAAGGCCAAGATTAGATCTTGCCTTTTTCAAGATCAAGCGTCATGATCCATTCTCTCCAAAATGTCTCATTTAAATTAAAATGATTTTCACTTTATTACATAAGTGCTTTATGAAAATAAAGTCACTTTAAAAATAGAAGGTACACTTTATTAAAAAGTCACTTTAATAAAAGAACCACTTAAAACAAATTTATAAAAACTATTACAAAGTTGAGTGCCTGGTAGTTTAAATATTAAGGTAACATCCACATACAAGACAAAACATGCGGAGTACCTCCTGAGCTAAAAAGCTAACACTCCCTCTTAGCGAGGGATGTACTTGCTGCCATCTCCATCATCTGGTCCCATCACACTGTGCTTTGTAGGAGCTCCCTTTGCACCTGGAGCCATCTGCAACACCTGCACATAACTCGAACTAGAAGATCTTCTTCTGGCAACCTCCCGGAACCCTGAGCTCACTTCATCTTGAACCTCGGTTTGATCAACCTAGCTGAGCCTTCTGCCAGTGCTCAGAAGAGACTCGCTCTCTTCTCTCGGAATGCAAGACTGTATCCTTGGCGCCACCGCAGTCTCAAAAGCCTCCTCATGCCCCTCATCCAATGCTGAATCATACATTGAAGGTTGTCCTCTCAACATATACAACCTGTCCACCTAGTTACTGATCAGTTGCAGCTCTACCGGGTCCACTCCTTGCCTGTAGATAAAGACATGTTCCCTCTTGAACAATACGTAATATCCTACATCCTCCAAGGCTGAGACTGAGAGCAAGTTAATCCTCAACCCTGGAACAAAGAGAACTCCATCAAGCTCCAAGAGTCCCCCAAACTTGAGTTGGAATCTGACATTCCCAACTCCACATACAACTCTCGCCATACCACCTTCATTTACCACTTGTCGGCCAGGACCAATCTCTGTGAAATCTAGGAATACTCGCTAGATTCCCATCATGTGACTAGAGGCTCCACTGTCCACAATCCATCTGACATCATCTCTGAATCATCCGCTGCCGACACTGGAAACTAGGGTCACCAAAGAAAATTCCTTATCGAACTTTAAAGCAATGTCCTCCATGGTTGTTGTAGCAGCTGTCTTAGGCCCCTCTGACTCCTTCTTCTTCTTCCTCTCAGGACAATGAGAGGCAAGGTGCCCCAACTGGTTACAAGAATAGCATTTGACTTTACTCAAGTCCCTTCCGGAACTTCCTTTCTTCTTGCTCTTTGCCGCAAGAGAAAGATTTTCATCAACTCTGTCTGTCTTCTGTTCACCGCTCTGAGATCTTTCCCGGATCTCCTCTTGAGTGAAATCATCCCATAGTCTAGGTTATGAACATAAATATACCTATAAATAGATATTCATAACATAATAATAATTAATTAATAAATAATAACTATTAATCATGAAAGGACATGTCTCAAATGACATGACTATTGGTTAAAGGGCACCCCTGCGTGGGTGTATAAATGAGTCATCATTCTCAATTGTATATCATCTTATTATCATATATCTTATCTTATCCATTCATATTTTATACATTATTCCTTCATGGATTACTTTGTTATATTCCAAGTATTTTGGATAATTTTTGTGTGAGCGAACTTTGTTCGTCTCATAATGATTTCCCCTCAGGTCTTGGAACCACCTCCAAAACATTATTCTTTATGATGGAATTGTACTCTTCCACCATGGCGTCCTTTCAAACCTATTGACCTACTGCCTCCTCAAAAGTGGAAGGCTCAGACTCTCTGATGCTACTTACCATCGCAAGATAGCTGCAAAACCTCTCTGGAGGTTTACTCTCCCTCACAATTTGCTTGAGTTTCCCCATAGATCCTTGTGCTTCCTTCAAAATGTCTTGAAGCATGTTATCCCCATTTTGTGGATAACTAAGGAGATTATGTCTCGAGGCCCTTATGTTGCAGCTATGGAGTGCCGAGAGACTACATAACCAACAGTACCCTTTTGCACAAATGGAAAACCCACTCACAACCACAGATGGTCACAGTTTTGCAGATGGCATCCACCACATCAACTGGCTTTTGGAAGACAGTGGGCCTTGCTCCATGAGGTACAAGTCAATATTATGGTGAACATCATTTCAATATTTAAGTCAGTTGAGTATGTTGTATCTTAGATTGCTCTAGATTTCATGATATATGCTTGGACATTATGCCTTTTTCCCTACTTCACCTTGGTGGTTGACATTGTGCCCTAGTAAGTGGTTTTCCTTGGGGTTGGGTTTGCTACTAGGAACCTCCTTAATGAGCCATTGTACCGTTCCTAACCATACTTACGACTTTCCATCATTGTTCTCGTCCATTTCCTTATCTCTTGGGATTTTAGGGTTTATTGACCCAAGAGGGGGTTGTCCCTCATTCTATGGGAAGAAGGCACTGAAGGCCTAGAGGGGTTGATGTTGGGTAAAAGATAAAAGCCTTGTATAAACCTTCCAGATGCTTCATCGAGGGATCACCCAAGAAAGCATTAAAACGCTTATCTTTGAGTAAAGGGGACCCACAATATAATAAAGAATGCTTAAAAGGTTAGTTGAAGGATAGGAGGTCTTATCATGAGTCGACCTATCATGTCCATGAATATCTAGTGGTATGACATTACCATCATCTCTTCACCAAACTAGGGTAATGGCTCTCAGTTGCTTGGCTGAGAGAAAGGGGGTCTCATCACGAGCCAACCTTCTCATTGTTAATGAATGCAACTATAGGAGACATCCTCCAGCTTACAAACCTGTGAGATGTGGAATATAGCAGACATGTGAAGTCTTACTCTCATCTTACAAACATGAGAGAAAGCCCCTAATAAAGGGTTCGTGGTTCCAGCCTGGGATAGGGGCTAGGATATGGCCTCCTCCGTGACGTGAGAGAGAAGAACTCCAGATGATTATCCGATGTAAGAGCGATCTGTTGAGTTAGGGAAATCCCGAAAAGCGCTGGGCACATCATCATGAGAATAAGAACAAAGATGATGTGATGGCCTCCTCTGAACATCAGTAGAGTTGATGTGAAGACTCTAGATGATCCTCCTGTCGGTGGCAGTGGGAAAGCATATTTGTAGAGCAGACGTGACTATGGATGAGCATAAGTGCACGTGTGAGGACCTAGCTCATCTATGTAATGCAGTGACTTAGGTCTATGGCATCCCTATGGATGTGGTCCCTAGTGGATGAGCACTAGTGGGTGTATCAGATCCTTTGCTATATATTGTTCAAGAGTCAGACCTACTTGTAACCCTAGTTATTGTGTAAAGGGTGCAAGTCGGCCCTATCTTATTGTGTCTAAAGATAAACTGTAAAAGATAATTAATAGTAATATTAATATTAATTATTATAATAATAAACAATTAATATGTCTAAGTGCGGTCGGACCTATTGTGCCAATAGACACTTCAGTTGATAGGATAAGTCTAATATAAGTAAGATGAAATCTTTCATTTGTAGACACACATTCACTTGTTAGTTTTGGAAATTTCAGCAAGTACACTTCTTGGTAAAAGTTGCGCATCTCTCTTGGGCGCTAGGGTTTCTAGGTTTTGTGCACCCTCTTGTGTGCTAGTATATTCTTGGTGGTGGAAAGGTCTTTCTCTTGAAGAGTATAGCAAAGGATTTGGATGGGTTTTTCTCCCTTGTTTGATAAGGGTTTCCCAGGATATATCTTGTGTTCTTGTGCATGGTGCTTCTTCATGTGATCTTGGTTACTGTAGCATTTATGGTTATGGTTAATTGTCAAAATGGAATGAACTTCATATTTAACCTAATGCTATTAAAAACTAACATGGTATCAAAGCGTAGGTCATGAAAGAACCCATTGCACAAAGCATTCACCAAGTCTCATCCCTTATCAACAAATTCTCCCCTTCTGCAAAACCGTACGACCTTCTCAGGGTTCCAGAAAATTCCGTACGACCCTCCTTCCTGAAGTGTTTCAGCCCCTGAAACTTGGACTCTGAGGCAAATTCCAACAAATTCCGAGAAATTTTGATTTTTGGCCCTAAGGTTTCTAGGGTGCCGAAATTTCCTGCAGAAATATCTTTGTTTTTTCTAAGGAAATATTGTTCTGAATCAACAAGCACCTCTGTGATACTATTAAATTGATTTTTGGCAGTCATAAGTCCAAACATAATCCAGACTACAAAGATTCAAGAAAAGATGAAGAACAAAACTCCAATGGAAGATAGGCTTGATGGAGCAAGCA
>JZKD02S2205715.1:90005-100369 GCA_000966675.3 Picea glauca | reverse complement strand
GGCCATGCTCAGGTCAATCCTGCTCTCGGTACTCCATGTCTAGGACCTGTGGGCCTCGAGACATGATCTCCTAGTTATCCCTAGAAATTGGGGATAACAGGAAACACACCAATAATGAATACTCCTTCTCGAACTTGTGGGTAAACTCCTCCACATCCGCTGAAGCTGCAACTTGCTTCTTCTTATTAGGACACTGTCCAACATAGTGTCCAAACTTGTGACATGCAAAGCACTTGACTTTGCTCATGTCCTTCCCTTCACCATTCTGCTCGTTTCCTCCCTTGGAACCCTTCTTGGATTTGTGCTTGCCTTTGGCTGTAAGTGCTACATTCTCCACTTCATTACGAGTAGATTAATTGCCATGCACATATCCTCTTTGCGTTTCCTCTTGAATGAAGTCATCCCAGAGACGGTCCCACTTGGGAAGATTTTCTCTTGCTACAATGCCCTCAACAAAGACAACCCATTATTTGGTTATCCAATTCAAAGCAGTCCTCACAAGTTCATTGTCAACAACCACCTCCCCAACAACACCAAGTTCATCCCTCATCTAAGTTAGCTTGGTAAGTTAGGTGGCAACACTTTCAGTCTTGGTCATTTTAACGCTCTTCTGTTTCTCCCTCAATACCATTTTCTGATTTTCAATGGAACTCTGGTAAGTTTGGTTAAGGATTCTCACATCTCATAGGCATTGGACTTCCCGGTCACATGTGGAATCACATGGTCCTTAATGGCGTCAAGGATAATTCTTTTAGCCTTCATGTTTTTCTGGTGTAGGCGGCCAAAAGAGTAGCATTCGTAGGCACTGTCACGGGATTCGTTTGTGAGTTCTCCACAATATCCCACAACTCACACTCCTGTAGAAGCAACACAATCCTTTCCTTCCATGAGTTGATATCAGCAGCTCCATCCAACCTGTCCTCAACTCTCAAACCGATGGCCATTGACCCTCACAACTAAAACACAAGCCCACAACTTTCTGCCTAGTGAAGTACCTCCTCTTCTCAACACAATCCCTATTCTCTGTGGCTGATATATTTCTGCTCTTTACCACTTTCCAGCTCTGATACCATGTAGAAATTTCATACCCCAACCCGGTTTCAAGTCTCAATGAGACAACATAGTTTAATGCCCAACCCACATTGCATTTTTCAGCTGCAAGTTAGTTAGCAGAAAATTAGAGCTCATAAAATGAAACACATGAAGTCTGCTACAACAAATAACCAGAAATAAAACACACCTAGAAAATTTGACACACAGATTTTTGGTCAAACTTAGATGCTGGAAAAACCCACAAGGGGAAAACCAGTGAGAGAGGGGCTTTTATTATTATGAGCTTAGAGAGGAATTCTTTTACAGCAATATATTTTCAGCAAACAGTGTACAGACTTATCTCGAATTCTTAGCCTAGCAACCTCCATGATTTCAGAGCCAAACTTCTCAACATCTGTGCCCAGGTTTCTGTACCAATAGTATGGCCCAACTCTTCGATTTTTGTGCCAGCTTGCTGTACAAATTGTCTAGAAAACCATGCCCAACAGTACTTTCTTTTTCTGTGCAAAATCTGGTATATGGCAGCCTTGGAATGCATGCCAATTACTTCAGAAACTCTGCTGTACAACCTCCTCGATTTCTGTGCCAAATACCAGCTGTATGGCCTCTTAGAAATCTGTACTGTACAGCCTCTTCAAATGCTGTATAATCTTCTTCGATTTGTGTGCCAAACACTTGCCTTGGAATTCGTGCCAACTGCAGCAAATGTCCCTCTCTTCTCTAGCTAGACTCTCTCTCTCTCTCTCTCGTGCTCTTCAAAACTCATGAAGAATGCCAAAAGTGGGGCACCTTCCTTTCCCTAATTCGACTCAATGAGGAAGTTGAAGAGTCACACAATCTAACGGTGGAGATGAGGTTAGATCAACGGTGGTGATTAAAGGACTCTTTAGTCACCCACTTCATTTCATTTCTCATGAAATTAATTCACTAGGGACCACATTGGACACTTTCTCACCCCTAGGTGCTTAAGTGATGAGAAATACTTGTCCTTGATACTTTTTAATTAATTTAACAGGTATTAGGGGATTTACTTACTGTTGTAATTAAATTAATGCTACAGCCATTAGGGTGAAGCAAAACACTCTCTCAAAGTTGTCTTTCTCCCAATTCCGACCACTGAAAGTTGCATACAAATATTGGAAACTAATCTCCAAGTTAAGGGCTTTTCATTGGAATATTTGTTTGCGGATTTTAACGGTTGGAAGTCGCTGCTGTAGAAAAAGTTTGTTACAGCCATATTGGGCTGTTATAAAGTTGTTGATAACACTTGGTTTACAGCCCTTTCAACCGTCAAAATCATTGTTTGAATATTAAAATGATATATACTAATCAAGGGTTTTTGTTTCAAGATATTTCTTGCTGATTTTGACAGTGATTTATTGCAGCTGTTAACATTTCCTTCTTGCTGATATAAATTACAGTCTGCTGCAATTTTTGGGACAACAAGGTTTCTTGTTGTTTCCCTTGGTGTTTGGAGGTTTATTTTCATGATCTTGGGTCTTGAGATAGTGGTTCTAACGTTTGTTTTGCAGGTTATTGGTCATATTCTCCCTTTCCTTCACCAAAGTCATCATTCTTCAAACCCTAAGCACTCTCATACTGTGACTTATAGGGGTTTTCCTTTCACCGCTTGCTATTCCCATTCATTTTCCCTAGGGTCACCAGGGAAGCTTCATTTGTGTTGGACTTGTCCATCACTAAAATGAGGGGGATATCTATTGAGGTGACAGTGATAGGTGTCTCCAGTTATGTCACACATTTGTTGTTTGGGTTGGGCTTTTCCCTTGTTAGAATTAGGGCAGTAAAGCAAAACAAAAGTGTCTTTTAATATTCAGTGAGAATAACAACTAGAGCATATATTCAGAAAACAAATCTCTACTGTAAGAACAGAGAAAACTGAAACATAAGTACCCAGATCTAAGCTAATTTAGATATAGCTAAAGTTAGAGAGTAGATCTAGAATAGACTCTAGTTCAGATCTATAATGCTGGAATAAAACTTATACTGATCTATAGATCTAAACTCAATACAATCTGATCATGAACAGTAAATCAAACTACAGAAACAAAGGGTAAGAGTCAAACTCAATATACAGTCCAGATCTGATAATCATTCAATGCTCAGAACTCAAGGCAAAATCCAGATCTGATGATGATAGACTGAATAGATAACTTACCTTGCCATGAAGACTTACCTCTGAAGAGGTCACAGCCACACACAGAGATGCAGAATCATTTGTAATTATGCTCAGACAAAGTCCAGCTCATAGATCCACCATATAGTTTGGATCTCTTGCCAAGAGATAAATGAACTTTCTTGCCACCAAGGGGATAGGGCCACAAAGACTTCACACAGTCAAACCCTCACACAAACAGTAGGTGAATCACTCAAACCCTCACACAGAACTTTTGTGGATAAAACGTTCACAAAAAGGTAGCTTAAGGAAAGCCAAGGGCTCAAAGATAGAGGTCACGGTCTGAACAGAACTGCAGTCACCCCACAGCAGAAGAGAGGGACGCACCCACAGTCACACCACAGTAGAGGAAAAGGGCTGCACCCACAGTCACACAATAGGCAGAAAAGAGGCCGTAACTACCAGCACCCCACAATAGAAGAGAGGCCGCTCCTACCAACACCCCACAGCAGAAGAGAGGCCGCACCTACCAGCCCTCAAGGGGAGCTGCACCACATCACTGTCCTCAAAAGGAAGCCGCAGTAACACCAACAACCTCTTCAACAACAAATGGAAGGAGGGCCGCAGCACTCAAGGCCAATACTCCAGCAAAAACACAATAGTCATCTAGGGTAGCCGCAGCTCAGCAAAAACCTTCAACAATAGATGAAAGAGGGCCGCAACAAAAGAGAGATGATCCGCTCACACTAGAGGCAAACAATACAAGTGAGTTATGAAGGGTAAGGGGGGGGGGTTATTTATAGTTTAGGCTAGGGCAAAGAATAAAGGAAATTAAATTAAAATAAATATAATTAAAGATAACATGTTTAAATTAAATAATTTAAACATGTTATAATTAACATTTTAATTTAAACTTTAMTTTAACCCTAATACAAAAACAACAAAACCCCAAACCAACAYAAACAAGGGTAATADGAGGGTTTAGGTAGGGTAGYTTGKTGGCAATACTTGTCCATTCATAKTCAAGGTGACCTTATTMACTTTATCATCATTGCATATGGAATACATCCCTTATGTGGTCATGCCCACCTTCAAGGAGGGTCATATACCAACAAAGTACCTGATCGAAGATCAAGTTGCCCCAGAACATTTCTGGGGTCTTATCCACCAAGGTGCAAGACCAAGGATCAACCCATGCCCCAGGCATGGGTACCTTGGASCATGTCCAGGGGCCCTAGACATATCTAGGGGCTTTAACTGTTTTGGTCCCAGACCAAGAAACCCATGCCCCAGACATGGGTACCCTGGACCATGTCCAGGGGCCCTAGACATATCTAGGGGCTTTAACTGCTTGGTCTCAGACCAAGAACCCCAGTCATATACTGGCGGCCCTAAAAGGGTCTTTTGCCATGGCACTGACTGTTTGGTCCCAGACCAAGTACCCCAGGAGTG
The DNA here is from genome assembly GCA_000966675.3 of Picea glauca. Taxonomy (NCBI): domain Eukaryota; kingdom Viridiplantae; phylum Streptophyta; class Pinopsida; order Pinales; family Pinaceae; genus Picea; species Picea glauca. The sequence continues at coordinate 95,730 of JZKD02S2205715.1, read as the reverse complement.
CACTGGGGGCCCTAGATCTCGACTAGGGTCTTTGCCATCCTCCTGGAGAATGGCTCTTGCAGCTGCTATAAATTTAACAGCCCTAACTAGAAATCGTTCAATAACAGTCTGCAATGTGGATCATGAGGCATTACCTCCTCTAGTTACCGCTATGTGAGAGGGGGTAATGAGGAACATATCTTTTCACCTTATGGCAATGATCACTTATTCACTGGTAATTATTTTTAGGTACACAACATGCTTATTGGGTTTCTGGGTTAAGTTTATAAAAATAAACTCGCATATGATGAGCAATAGATATGCCCTAAATAAATCAAATAACTATCACATCCATAACAACGTGGGAGCTGGAACTTGGCAAAGCATAATATTCTATACCGAAAACTATCATATTATGATTCTCAAAAAGAAAAGTAGTAAGGACATTAAATGTTCAGAACCGTTGTTGGGTTTACCAAAAGGAAAATTGTGTTGATACAAACTGATGTGCATTTACAAGGGACAAGGAACGGTTGCACCTAGAAATTTTCATGTTCAGTGTGGGAAACCATGCATCCAAGTATGTTGGAGGATCCCTTGGAAGAGAGTGGAGACATTGTATGTGCCAATGTCGTGAATCTTGGAATGACAAGACTACGTCCTTGGAGCACTGAGAGCTAAGGCATATTATTTCTTTGAAATGCATGTATTTATGCTGTAATGTGTTGAAAAACACAAACATAGTAATAAATTGTCATTTTGTCAATATTATATATTTTTTCAAATGACCTTGTCACTGGTACAAATTGTGGTGCAAATATTTTTTCAATTTATTATTTTGAATTCAATGCCACTTTCTTGAACCTTTTGGCTTCATGTAATAATTTAGAAAGAATGTGTTATGCTCGTGATTCTAGTTATGCTCGTAATAAAATCTATTCTTATTGTGTTTTTTTGTTCTATTGATTGCTTGGATTAATTTTTTATGTCCTTGTACCTATGGAATGATCTTTGATATTAACTATATAGTATGGCGTGTTTATTGACAGTTACAGAAGATTTTTCCTGCCCATTTTGTTTGGTGCCTTGTGCCAGCTTCAAGGTTGTTAATTCACACCCTTGCTCTGGTCATTTTTCCTTTGTATTTTTGTTGGAACTCCTGTGTTCATTAGTGCATCCTTTTCTTTGATGATCGCTTGCTTTTCTAGGATTTTATGAGTATTTAAGTGACCTTTAGTATTTATTATGCAGGGTTTACGGCTGCATTTGAATTCTTCACATGATCTATTCAATTTTGAGTTTTGGGTTAGTAAACTTTGTTATTTTTATTATTTTCTAATGCTTTTATGGTCCTCCCTTATTCTTTCTGTTAACAGTTATTTAGATTAACCTGTTAATGTTTTCCTTTTTCAGGTTACTGAAGACTATCAGGCAGTAAATGTGTCTCTTAAGAATGAAATTTGGAGATATGAGGTGGTGTTTCTTTTTGCTCTTTTTGATAGCAACTGACTAAAAACTGTTAGTGTAGGCTTCATTCCAGTCTTGGTTAGATTAAGACATTTCTATAATAGTGTTTCAAATGAACCGTTTGTTGTTTCCTGTAATGATTCAAGTCATATGTTGCCTTGTTACTAAAATTCAGTATAATGTAACTGCCATTGGGAATTCTTTCTAAATTTCTTCTGAATATATTTAAATTAGATTTTCTAGTTGGGGGTTTTGTTGTGTTTGTATCATAATCACTAAGTATAAACAAATCAACGGAGATGAAGCCAAACAATTGGAAGTAATTATGCCAAGAATATTTTCGGTATGAAAGAATACGGGAAAGTATGTTTTTGTGTGTGTCTCTCTTTCTGTAAATTGACATGGGCACTTTAGCAACATTTCTCACAGTGATGTAAGTTGATTTTTCTTCATATTTTTTCTAGCAAAATCATTTTAAAGTGCTTTAGAAAAAAAAATCTCAAAACTTTCCCATTATATCTTGTGTTTCTAAGAAAGAATTTCTAGACTCATTCTCCCTAGAAGCATTGTGATCCATAGCTTGATATCCATCAAAGAAATTTCTACCCAAAGGTAGTGATTTTCTCATGAAATGAAAAGTAATGAAACTATATTAATGTCCATCAACGGCCAAAATAGGACAGTGGGACTCAAATATATAGTGACTTGTGAGCAATAATAGCAAAATAAAGAGTGTTAAAGCATCTCTTCCCTAAAAGAAAAAGGTAAATGGCATAGTAAAGTATAGCCCTGAAGTGGAAAAATAGAGGGGAAGTGATGCCACGATGTAGAGAGGGATGTGTCTCCAATCTACCCTCTCGAGTCTTAGTAGTTTGATTCTACCCTCTCTTCCTCTATCTATACTTTTAATTCTGTGCTGCAAGGTGTTGCTAGACTAGTTTGTAAGATGAAGCTTGTTTTCTATTGCATTTTCCATGTTTTGAATTGTCTTCCTTTTCTTATTGTACAAAAAATTGTCAAGAATCATCTAGGAAATGTTACCTAAAAGTTTAGATAAAGGAAACAACTAGGATACATTTGTAGAGCGTTTTAAAGGGGTTTCGTGGCAATTTTTGAACTTGAAATGTTCTTGGTACCTAAGCAAGGAGACTAGGACCAACTTTTGGTAATATAGTTTGATTATCATTATGCTTAGTTTATCTTTTTATGCATACTAACTAGCTAAGGTTTAAATATTGGCACTTAGAAGATAGACTTTGTGTTTTTATATGTGCTATTAATCTCAAAATCTTGTCATATTTCTCGTCAATGTTAGATTGAGTTGTTAAGATGAGAGCTTATGTATTATGATCTAGTGTTGACAAATATAGTTTGTATGCTAGGAGCATAAGGGATGAAATCTTATATTTATGACTGCTACCACAACTAGCTTCTTCTGTGTGTTGTGTAGACCATGAATCCATTTGGAGTTATGAGTTTGGAGTGATGACAATGAGACAAAGTTAGTTTAGAAATAATATGTGCACATAACTTAAATAATTGGATAGAAAGAAACAACCATAATAACTGTGACAAGAACATAGGAATTATCATTGAACCTTTCATTCAACTCACTTTCATATATACATATATATACATGATTAATAGAGATGGAAAGTTGAAACATAATGCATTTTGTACAACGATGTTACCTCTATTATAAATGATAACTTATTTCAAAATACAAGTATCTCTTTATACATATAGATGTTTGCATACATGATGTTTAGGGTTCAACTAAGGTTTACTCCCTAATGATGTCTTTAAACGATGACCTTGAGACTTCATGACCCACTTGTAAAGTAATAAAGTACATTGTAATTGTTATCCCCAACCTTTAGTTATAACTAAGGAGGCAATGTCTTGAGGACCTCAGGCTGTAGACATGGAGTGTCGAGAGACCACATGACTAGCAGTGTCCACTTGCACATATGGAAGCCAGCTCTACCACCACAGTTTGGATCCATCGCCAGGGCCTCCATCACACCAACTAGCTTCTGGAAGGCACCTGGGTCTTGCTCCATGCGGTACAAGTCAGGTATTGTGGCAGGTAATCACCCTAATATTTGAGGCATTTAAGCATGTTGTATTGAAGTTGCTTTTGATTATAGAATGCATGCTTGGACATTATGCTTTTGACCCTGTTTCACCTTGGTGAGTCATCGATTTCCTAGTAAGTGGCCAACTTTTGGGTAAGCGGTGCAATTGGGTCTCCCTTGAGGGGTCATCGTACCATTCCCGACCATACTTTTCACTTTTCGCTCATTGCATTCCCATCACGTTGCCCTCTTCTAGGCCCTTTGACTTTAGTGACACAAGAAGGGCATGTACCTCATTTCATGGGAAGAAGGGGCTGAAGGCCCAAGGGGATGGTGTCTGGCAAAAGATAAAAGCCTAAAATATAAACCTTCTAGACGCTCGCCAAGACAGGTCTTGAAAATGATGAACTGCTTCTCTTAAAAGAATTGAAGGCTTGGAAAAGATCAAACACAATAAATATTAGTTTGAATGAAAGACTAACACTAGTGCATTATAATGCTTTGATGGTTACTCCTATGGCACTTTGTGGACCCCTTCTTTCAAGTGACATTGTGTTATTTCTCCCCAAGCTAATCGATTCACTATTGGGAGTGCACACGTGTTTGGATCATTAATTAGTTAATAAATGAAAAAATGGGCTTGGAAAAAGGTTACATTGAAGACGAAGGTGCAACACACCCTTTATAAAGGCACCCATAAATGAGATAATACGAGCCATTGCATGTCATGAAACTCATTGACCTATGAAGTCTAACCCCCTATCCACCTCATCATCCACTACATGACCTTGAAGGGGCATCCTTGGGAGCATCCCCTACTTGAGGSTTTTGGTCTACCCAATAGAACTTTTACGACACCCCTCCTGTTGACCACCTATTTCGACTAGGGGGTCAACTCCATGTTCCATGAAGCTATGTACCTGATGGTGCAATAAAGTTGAAGACTTTTTGGTTCTACATGGCAATTTTTGCCCCCAACACGTCTTTTTGTAATCAGAATGTCTGCTCCCCTGCGTGGGATAATAATGTAATGAGTCTACATGGATCATATTTTAGGTTAGTTCCCTAGGAGTTTATCATTAGGGAAGTCCTTTCATCGAGTGGTTTTTAGTATGCTGCGGGGGAGCACCTCCCCCCCTCTCGATCTTGCTTCAGAATCGCGCTCAGAACGGGAGCGTTCAGGGAGCGCGTTCCCAAGAGCGCTCCCTGAACGCTTCCGTTCAGGAGCGTTTTTCGGGAGCGCGGTCCCGATGGAAAAATTGCGGTCGCTGGGTGGGTAGGGAGGGCTCTGGAAGCGTCCAGGGCGCGAACGCTCCCTGAGCGCTCATTGAGCGCTCCCTAGACGCTCATTGAGCGCTTCCTACAATAAAAACTCTCCCCATGGCCCGTGCGCGTGAGGAAGCTTTAGGGATCTTTTTTTTTGGTTTTTTAAGAGAAATGAGGGAATGGAAAGGTAACCTAGGGTTGGGTAAGTAGTTTAAACATGCATTCACTCCTTTTTCTCTCATTCTATTTCTCATTTCATTCACTTCACTCATCTTTGCTAAGAGGGTTTTGACTTTGAGAGTGTTTTGGCAACTTGCTAGTTCTTGAGGATTTTGAAGGATATTGAAGGGAGATTGAAGGGAGATTGAAGGGAGATTGAAGAGCTTGGAAGGGATTGAAGAGCTTGGAAGTAATATTGAAGGTTCCCATAGGGAGATTGGAGAGTTTGGAAGAGAGATTGGAGAGTTTGTAAGGGAGATTGTCATTGAACTTTGAAGGCTGCCATTTGTGAGAGTTTGGAGGGAGATTGAAGGCTACCATAGTCATATTCAACCACCATTGGAGAGCTAAAGAGGTAGGCTCTTAAGCCCATTTTTCTTTCTTGTTTTGTTTTAAAAAAAGATACATGTGTTGTAAACTAGTATATTATGGCATATGCTATGTTGAATATTTGAATGTTTTCTTCTCCTACTCTTTCCGATTTTTCCTCCATCATTCTATTGCAGGTAGCAAGTTATTATCAAGGTTCAACATTCATGATGTTGATGTCAATGTGGTATGCCATTTTGGTTCCATTTTTTGTTATAATGACGGTGGTGGAAAGTTCACGTCGAAATACCCATGATAGTGAGGATGAAATAGAAGTGGACAACACATACCAAGGAGAGGAAGAAGGAATGGAAGGGGATGAAGACAATGAAAATGACAGTGATGAT
>JZKD02S2205682.1:29560-39687 GCA_000966675.3 Picea glauca | reverse complement strand
ATAATAATAATAATAATAATAATAATAATAATAATAATAACAACAACAACAACAACAACAACAACAACAACAACAACAACAACAACAACAACAACAACAACAACAACAACAACAATAATAACCACCCCGGATGGGGTGACACGCGGAGGTGCTGTTGAGCCACCTGGATATGCACTCAGCGATTGATAAATGCTCATGACCGCCACCCTCGCGCGACATTTAATGCAGATGGACGGCCATAGCAGAGGTCTGGTGGAGGAAGTACTCCTCCCTCACGCGGTAATTAACATCCCAGGCACATACGAGCTCATGGCTATTATGGCAGGAAGGAGGAGCAGACAGTTTGATTGTAATTTTTCTTTGAAGCCTGAGCAAGGAAGGAAGGCTCTTGGAGCGTCAATTGCTGGGTCATTTTCCGTCTTATACCTGTGCACCTGGGAGCTCCTTCAGAGCTGGGTTCCCCTCTGTCTTCGACAGAGTTGGCCTTCCAGCGCTCGGCACTCGCAGAAGCTTTTGAATTGGTCCCTTTCCAACTCTGTTCTGCTCCTAACTGGCACTCGCGTTGGGAAAATGGTAAGGCGAAGAGGTACACCTCGCCGAGGTGCAGCCTGGGAAGCAAACAAGGCGCAGAGGCGCAGGGAGGAGGAGCTAGAACGGGCCTTGGCTCTGGCCTCTTCCATCCTCAGGAAGAAGGCTCGGGTAGAGGGACGAGCGGAGCTCAATTCCATCGTCGAACGAGACACCGGCGGCAGCAGGGAGAAGAAGGCAACCGAACCTGTGGATTGGTTTTCTGGTTGTGTTGTGGAGGAGGACCCGTCAATCGGGGACCTGATCTGTATGGAGAAGTCAAGCAACAGGGAGTCACTCACCAGGCAGAACATCAACAACGCTCCGACTATGGTTGACGACCTTCCTGGCTGCGTGGTGGAAGAAATTCCATGGTTAATTGACCAACAAGCCACAGACGCTGAGCAATTGGAAAAGCTGATGACAGACGAGAACGCAACGACTGACAATGGCAAAGGTGAGGATGGGAGGAATGCTCCTCCAAGCAATCATGGTGGCGGAGAGCATGGTCCCCTCCTAAGCGGGGAACATCTGGCCTTGGTGTTCGAGCTCCGCAGCCACGTCGCAGACCTGGAGCACAGGGCTTTCACTATGGGAGAACGTTTAGATGTGCTCCTCGACGAGCTCTCAGGGACCCCAGTGAGGCGTAGGTGCCACATGTGCATGTAGGCTTTTGACATCTCGACGGGTGCTGATGGGCGAGACACGTCATCGGATGCCTAGGCTGCTTGGCTCTCCAGGTTCTTGTTTTTATGTGTTAATGGTTATCTGCCTCTCTGGACTTTTGGCATCTGTCCTGGTTTCCTACGGGCAGGACAGATGTCCTTTTCTTGAACATATTACTGTATAATCTGCTAGGTTATTCCCAATAATGCTGGTTTCCGGTTACCGGCAGCATTTTTTGGTGACTTTAGCTCTGATGCTGTGTATTTTGTCAAAATTTTGGGTTAATATATTATAGCAGGTACTACCCCTTTTTTAAAAATAAAAAATAAATAAATAAATAAAAATTAAATAATAATAATAATAATAATAATAATAATAATAATAATAATAATAATAATAATAATAATAATAACAACAATAATAATAATAATAATAATAATAATGATGATGATGATGATGTTGTTACATTACATTTATGTGGTTTTATATATACATTAACAACAAATACGAAGGGGAGATTTTCCACATTGCTAAATCTTCTAAAAAAAAAAATACCTTGTCAAGTATTAATAATTAATTTATGATAGAGAATTAAATGTTGTGTGAGGTTGTATATGTATTGTTAAATTTGAATTACTTTAAATCCAACAACATATATAGTACTTCACACATCATTTAATGTTGTGTTATAGAGTGGTTATTGATTGTCCTCATTATATCATCATATACCTTTGAAGGAAGTATATGAGATAGGTAAGTGGACGTAATATGTTCATGGAAAATATACATATCATGCATAAATAAAAATTTTTAATGTTTTTTTTTTTTTAAGTAAAATGCAATATGTTTATTTTTATTTATTTTTAATTAAATTAAGGTAGATTTATCTTAATTGTGAATTGATTAATCATTAAAAGAGATAAAAATAATTGAGATGTAAATATGTTCATAATTTTTAGATATTTATTTAGGATGAATCTACATTGATATGTGTTCTTCAAATTATTTGGTTATAATCTAAATGTTTTATGAACTGGTTCATAATAATAAGAAGAAAAATCAATACAGTTGGCATGCAATATGACAATAATTATTTTGGATTAATGAAATTGTAAATATTATATGTTAACATTGCACAATCTAGTTGTAGTAGGGATATGCTGGGGAATTGAATCCATTTCTATTGTATCAATTCAAAATTGCAATTTTGACAAATATTGTCTAGTCAAATTTTGGTGATGGAAAACTGGAAAAAGTCAAAATCATAGAATGTTTTGCTTTCTTCCTTTTTTTTTATATATTTTTTGGATTTTTTAAATTATATATATTTGATTTACAAATGTGGCACATCTCATCCCTTTTGGCATTTATTTTTTTAAATACTATATTGGGCCAACTTATGGTACATGTCATGTCAACATTGAACACAAACATTACACATTTCCCTCAAATTGGGTTGCATAATGCACTTTTATTCTCTTCTGCAACTATCCAGTCAAGGTAGCTTTGTTAATGAGATTGTTTGGTCAGTGAAATTAAGATGTTGTTATTGTCCCATCAAGGTTCAATTTTTAAAGTGATATTTTTCCCCTCTTGAAGTAGTGTGCATCTGTAAGAGTATTGTTTATTACAAATGGGGTCCAATGCAAGTCCTAAATTATTTTGGCAAACAAATACCTCCAATGAAAACCCCTTAATGAAAGAAATGTTTTTATAACTTTTAAAACACATCTACCATGTTCTAATATCTCAAATCGAACAATCAATTTTTGTTGGATTTCATAGAAAGCATTTCAAAGAAAAATGAAATAAGGTACTATTTAACAAGATACCCATGTCATTGGTTTTTAATTTCAATAGAAATATTAGCTTTTATTTTGTAAGAACACCCAAGGAGATAATGGTACTCTAAACCAACATGATGATAAGATACACATATCCAATAAATATAGTCATGAATTCCCTACCTCTTAATTTTGATAATGTGTTAACATCATTGTTGAGTGTATATTGTGAATAATGTTATATACATAACCATAGTGATATGGAGATGATTTCTAAGGGCTAACATGTACCAATTTCCAAGTTGATATGATAACATCTTCTTTCAGTTTAATACTAACATTATTGATAATTTCAATGTCATGATTCATGTGTTATCTTTAACTTATAATTTATTTCTATAATAATAATAATAATAATTATTTATTTTAAATTGGAACATGAAAATATTATATTAATTAAAGGCTGTAACTAAACTTTAACAACATAATACAAATTTATGATTACATAGTTCTAGTCTTAGAGCTAGGATGTTTTTTGATTCTACATAACATATCTTACTACATATTACAAAAGTGGCATTCCATATTCTTCTTTATGGATTTTTACAAAAAATATCGATAAACATAGAATTCTAAAAAACATAACTATTAAAGAAAGACATGCAAGTTGTTGGCTTCATCCTAACCAACATTCGAGAGAGGTGAACATTGCTGCTCAATTTCCATTGGCTCATTTAATTGGTGTACTATATTTTCCTCCTTTAATTCATCTTGTACATAGTGTGCATGGTATTTGTTATTTGATGCAAATGAGAGTGTATCTTTGCGAAGATTCAAGGGTAGATTTTGCAACATGTTACATTTGTCTTCCAAGATATCTATCCTCTGCCTCTAATGTACCAACAATTTCATGATGGTGGCGTATTAAGACACATAGTGATGCTCATTTTCATGCATTGTAGTTGTGACTGGAATAATGAAGTCTTTTCGAATTGGATGTACTCCTCATGTCTCCTGAGGGTTCGTCTGAAATCTATTATGTCCCTATAGTTGTTAGGAAATTAAAACATGAGAGAGATAAAAATAACAAGAACATAGGAACATGCACACATAAATCACACAATATTTATCCTGGAAAACCCTCGCGAGAAAAACCAACCAATAATAGATCTATCATTCCCCTTAGCTGAACCTGGCCAAGCTCACTAACCTCTTAACCAGACCAAGCGAGCCTTAACTGATCAACTCTTAGCATATTACAATGGAGTATCGCCAAACTTTTAAATGATTTCATTACATGTAATCCATGAGCTCTAAAACCATGGGATACCAAAACCACGTGCTTGAAACCACCACTTTTGACCTAACAACCTTGAATCTTTCACTGAGTCAAGTTTAACCTAAGATTCCCCCTTTAAACTTGAATTGGGGTTTCCCATGACCAAATTCAGCCAAATATCCCTTAGTTGAGGTATATGGGAATCTTGCATGCTCCCTCCTATCACCTAGGTCTAAGTTTCGACTTTAATGATGAAAATTCAAACCTGGGGTACACATGCCTAACCATTTTTTACATTTGTATTCCCATTCACACTCGTCTCCATTAAAATTTTATTTTTATTTTTTTTCATTGTTGTTATCCCGATGTCACCATCTTCTTGCCTTGACATTTCTTTGACCTCCAACTCTTAATGCTTTCTTATTGGTATATCTACAACTAGACAACATATCCAACCACACCTAACATATCCATCATATCCAAGCATCCAAGCCATATATTCTTTGGCTTGACCTCTCCACATGTGGCTCATCCTCTATTCTTTAAGTCTCTCATGGCCTTCAATGCCCCTTAGGGATTTAAACCCTAGCTATGTACTCTAGCAACCCCATATTTATTTTCATCATCATCAACCATAGCTCTGATACCAATTGTTAGGACATTTAAATGAGAGAGAGATAAAAATAAAAATAACATAGCAACATGCACACATAAATCACATGAGATTTATCATGGAAAACCCTTACAAGAGAAACCAACCAATAATAGATCTATCATTCCCTTTGGACAAACCTGTCCTAGCCTGCCAACCTCCTATCCTGACCAAGTGAGCATTCACTACTCAACTCTTGACACATTACAATGAAGTATCAATGAACTTTTAAAGGGTTTCATTACATGTAATCCATGATCCCTAATACCATGGGATACCAAAACCATGTGCCCGAAACTACCATTATTGACCTAATAACTTTGACTCTTTCACCGAGTCAAGTTTAACCTAACACCTATTCTCCATATCTTCAAGATGAAGGCCTAAACCTACTCAAAATAATTCCCTCCTAGAAACTGAGATATTGGTTGCGAAAATCACACATAGAATGGAGTTGCAAATATCACTCACAAAACTAAGACTAAGAACTAGAAAAACCATACAACATTCTTTGAAAAAGTAAATCTAATAGAGAATAGTATTAAAAGTACGAAGATTCCTTGTGACTATGAAAGTGGGCCAATAGAGAGTGAGGATGATACCCTGTAGAACACAATGAACCAAACATAAGGCTACAAGATTCACACTATCCAACATGATGCCAACAACACTAGTCCCTTTATCCCAAAAATACTCAACAAAAAATAACCAGAGCATAAAACAAAAACTAGGGAGTGGCAAGGCTGAAAAGATAAAGAAGCTTCCCTCTTCAGATGCCCATAAATCTGAAATTAAATTCCAGTCTTCGAGTAGACTAGAGGGGAAAAAGGTCTAGGTACTAGGCCCAGATCATAAATATGAAAACCACAAACTTCCTTACAAATTCATAACAAATTCCCACCTTAAGCAATAAATGGATAACATCCTAGATATGTTTCCCAATTACATGCACATATTGAATGACATGTATAATCCACCAGTAGGGTATGTGACATATCACACACTCCCCATTTTTTTATTTATTCACCTAATTCTAGGGAAGTGAGCATTTTGGCCCATGAGTCTACTTCCTGGTTGTGATTGTGCTTCACATGGTAGAAGGAAAGTAATTCAAAAGAGTTGAACTCCTCCCTTTCTTGAGATAGCACCATGGCTATTTTTCTATTCCTCGGGATCAATATCCCAATTATAGTCTTGATTCACAACCGAGGAATCTCTTAAAAAAATTAGTCATCCTGCTTTCATTTCCTTGGCTATTTAGAGACCTATCAAAAGAACACGGGTTTCTGCTAAATTGTTAGAAGATATCCCTATTCCCCATGAAAAAGTTGTTATAGATGTTCCTCTGAGATCAAAGAGGAACCCCCTAGATTTCTATGTAATATTACAAACTATCTTTTATTTTTATGTTTTCTAATGGAAATGTCATAAGGAAACTCCCCAACACTTCGTTGCATTTCATAAATGGTACTCAATATAAATCGACTTATAATGATTACAATATCTAATCCTATAAAGACATTGAGTGAGACAAACAATAAAAATAACCCACCTAGAAAATCGACCCAAAACCTTCTACATACTGCTCAAAACACTCAATACCCTTGCTCTTATTTTTCTAATTTTTTTTATATAAAAACATATATCATATTTATTTAACAAATAATGAACAACTCATTAAACATATAGATAAGATAAAACACTAAGTGGCCTTTATAATTTCCACTAATGACAAAAAGATATCTAAAAGATGACGTGTGGTATTATCATTATTGCTCTATAGTCCAAACATGGGGTATGCCATCTTAGTAGTCAAAGTCGGCCGTGATGTGTTGAGTTATTTTATAATACATACTTTTAATATAGTCGGCATCCATTGCTAAAAAGACAAAGAACAAAGTTGGCCATGATGGGTTGAGTTATTTTATAATACATACTTTTAATATAGTCGGCATCCATTGCTCAAAAGACAAAGAAAACAAATGAGACATATTGTTATTATTATTAGATATATGAATTGTTTTTTTTTTTCAATGTAAGGACAAATATGTGAAAACTAACGTGGGTGGTTTTATTTATTTTTTAATAAAAAATACAAATATAATGGTATAGTATATTATTTATAAATTGTAATTTTGGTTAGTATTTGGTTTTATGTAGGGGATTAAGGTTAAAAATTAATAAAAAGTATGGTTTTATGTAGGGGATTAAGGTTAAAAAATAATAAAAAGTATATGATATTAATGGAAGTTTCTAGGTTGAAATAATTTTTCTGTGGTATTGCGTTTTTCACCATCTTATGGCTGGAGTGCGATGCTTTTGACCTTTTTTGCTGCTTTTAGATTTCCATCTGGCCCATGGTGTGTTTGACTCTTTTTGTTGCTTTTACACTTCCAGTTGTTGCATGACTTGTTTGACTTTTTCCGCTGCTTCCTTTATCCTTATCCTCTTTTCAAAAGAAAAGGAACCAACATGCGTTGACCACAATTATTGATTCACCTCGATTCAACCTTCTGCTTCTTTACCAGGGCTTCCTTCAAATAAAGGGCCCAACTCAGGTACAATATTCACTGCTTGCTGGCGGAAGCTATCATACTATTCTACATGATCTTGCCACTTCCGAACAAAAATAGAAGCTCTCGCAATAAAATCTTGGGCCACTGCAACGTTTGGTTCCACAGGCCTAGTGGAAAGAAGTGTGTTCCACTCTTTATCTGCCACTGAATTTACTTGGTGCATTTGGACATAGGTCATTTGGATTGCAGGATTGAACTCTCAGAGCTCTTTCTTTGCGAGTTGTGTGGCTTCATACATTTGTTCAAGTTGGTTTTATACCACTTGGATCTCAAGGAATTTTGCATGCTTCTCAATATGATCTATGATGGCCTGTGCCTCTGTGTGCATTTGTTGGATTTTTACCCTCAATTATTCCGCAGGATTAATTCTTCGCTTCAAGAGACAGAACTAATAATTAACCATCATGAAGATCTTGCTACATTATCCAATCTGGTCATGAAGGGAGGACTTGATGAAATTTCCATCCACAACTACTTGGGTAATCTTTTGTTCAATGGCCTTTGGTTGCTCTTGCTCCTTCAACCAAATTTATTACATTTTTTGTTGAGGGATATTTGTCTTTGTAGCTAATTGTGACCAAGCATTGACAAGGGCTTAGCCCATTTCACTGGTGCAATTGGGGTAATGTATTCACGAAACGACAGGGAAACCTACTGAAATGTAGGCCAAACTTCACTGAAATTCCAAGATTGGCTTCAATTGTTGATTCATCTCGTGTGTGCAATGCATGTTTGTGATCATGATATTTTGATACCATGACCAAATCCTAATGCAAATGTTGTGTTTTCTACACTAGCTCTTCATTAGTGTGCTTAGTGGAAACAATCATGTTCTCAATATGATCAGTTAATGCTCGTATTATACTCAATAATTGTTGGGTGTACCATGCCACAAGATCTCTGTTGGTGAAAGATGGGTCCATAGGTAATATCAATGCAAGTGGTTGGCCACTTGTAATTGATATCTCTAAGAAAATAGGAGTAGTTGCACTATTGGGACCTGGAGATGTAGCTTGGATTCTATGAGCAAGCCTTTATTGGACAACTTGGGGGAGAAACCCAACCACCTCTATGCGCTCTAGACACAGCTTGAGAATTGTGTAGCATTGGTGGGGATATTGAAGTTACAATGCAACTTTCTCCCAAAGAGCGCTCATGCGATGTGACAAAGTGACGTCTTCCTAAACATCCACAGGCTCATGGAGAGGATCTAGACCCATCTGATCTTTCGCTTCTGTTGATTTCTCTACTCCCAGTTTGAGGTTAGTTTCTCGAGGGATATGCAAGGGGACATTAAATTTCAGAATATGGGGAAAAAGAATATTGGAAGTGCTACCACCAACTATAATGAATGGGTCAATATACTCTTTCTCAAGAAATTCAGTACGAGTTTCAGCAGGGGATGAGGGAGTGCTTGTCAGGACACCTATGACAGAGGTATTTTGTTGATGACTGAGTTCTTCAATGATAAGGGTTCTCTGTGATTTAATCATAGTATCATAAGGGATGGTGATAATGGGAATGGATGATGGGATAGGGGGGAAATATGTGTGTATGGTGGAAGCAAGGAAAGAGGAATTCATTGGTGACAATGGGGGGTGTGGTGGATGACGAGGGGTAACCAGTGTGGGGTTTCTTACTCGGAATTGAAAATGAAACCTTAAGAACTTCTCATAATTACTTACCTATGAATATAGCTATGTCTGGAATAGATTAAAATTGTGGTAACTCATGAGTTAACCGTGGAAAATATTCCTCTTCTTCTTCATATTCCTCTTCGGAATCTAGGGGCATGTGACGTCTCTTCATTACGCCGATAAGCATCCCCCCTATTGGAATCGGTGAATTAATCAGCCTTTTAATCATAAATTTTAATCTTAGGGTTGGAAATTGAAGATTCTGGCATATTCTTCATCGTATTCTCTAATCAATGGTTGAGATTTTGATAAATTAACTTCTGCTCATTTATAAAGATGTACGTTTATGTGATTAATTTTTCACATTTACTAAATAAGATTAAAAATTTACTTGCTCACCACCTCATTGCCACGTTAAGTGATTAAGAATTGATTATACTTAAATTAGACAGGTGTGACCACGATTCGGCTTCCTCTACCCATGATTCGGTTTGGGCTTTTCAATTTCATGCCAGGTTTCGCCTGCGTTTCAAATGCCACCTCGCATTATGGATGGAGAGCCTGTGCATTTTTAACTGCTCACATCTCCCTTCGGGCTCTGTGCATTTGGTTACTTTGCATGGAGACCCTTTGATTTTTTTGTCATTCTCAATCTATTTTCATTATCTTAGATCTAGGGTTCTTTAAATGTTAAGGCTATATGTGAATTGCCAATTCCAATAGATACGAATTTCAATACAAAAAACAATTCTTTATATCAGAAATTGTTGCGAATTGTAATGTAATGTTTTCAAAATTTATGTAATGAATTGTTGCGAATTGTAATGAATTATGTATTAATACAAAAATTTTGTAATGAATTGTTGCGAATTGTAATAATTAAGTGTCAATACAAAAATTCTGTAATGAATTGTTCTGAATTGTAATTAAGGCTAGATGTGAATTGCAAATTCCAATAGATGTGAA
>JZKD02S2205671.1:8209-29551 GCA_000966675.3 Picea glauca | reverse complement strand
ATGGGCCCTCCAGGGCCATGCTCAAGTCACTCCTGCTCTCGGTACTCCATGTCTAGGACCATGTGGGCCTCGATACATGATCTCCTAGTTATCCCTAGATATCAGGGATAACAGGTCCCAAGGGTTGGAATCCCAGACCCACCTAAAATGTGCTATGGCTGGTGGAACTATGGAGAGCCCTATTGTAATTGTGTTGGACATATGGGAGACTCTCGTCCCATGTACAGGGATGCTTAGAATTTTACATGCGCAGGATGTGCACAATCATCCAATTGATGACCTCTATTTGGCCATTGGTTTTGGGGTGGAAAGAAGTGGATTTTGTGAGCTTGGTGTCCAACAGAGACCAGAGACTCGACCAAAAGGTGTTGAGGAACATGTTGTATTGGTCGGAGATGATGGTATGTGGTATCCAAAAGTGAACCCAAACTCGTTCAAATAAGAGCTTGGCAGTATTTGCTACTGTGACAGTCTTCTTACAGGCTATGAGGATGGCTATCTTTGAAAACCGATCAATTACCACAAACACATAGTCATTCCCGTGCTTGGTGGACGAAAAACCAGACATGTAATCCATGGAGATGGACTCCCACGACTTCCCAGGAATAGGTAGAGGGGTGTATAAGCCTTGATTCTTGATGGTCGGCTTGGGAATGGTGCAGTCAGTGCAAGATTTTATATACTTACTGACGTCCAGTCGAAGTTTTGGTCAATAAAAATGTTTCTGAACGATGACCACATTTTTCTCGACACCAAAATGTACTGCCACCTGACTGTAGTGGGATTCCCAAATCAACTTTGCACGCTCGCTTGTAGGAACAAAGAGATGGACCAGGTGGCATAAGATTTCGTCCTGAATTTGAAAATCATTTACAATGGCACATGTACCCAAGAGTTGATATGTTATGGCGAAGTCTGGATCTTGCTGTTAAAGTTGGGGCCACTCCGATGTTTCATGTCCACGGGAATGGAGAATAGTGGTAAGTGAAGCCACAGGAGGTCGACTGAGGCAGTCAACGACACGATTAGAGACACATGTCTTATATTTGATGTTGAGATGGAACTGCTGCAGTTCGGTGGACCACTTCTGATGGAAATCATTCTGCAATTTCCCTTGTGTCTGTATGAACTGTAGAGTCTTGTGATCAATGTGTATGATCATCTTTATCCCTAGAATGTAATGTTTCCATTGAAAACAGGCTTGTACAATGGCATGCATTTCCTTGTCATAGGTGGGTTATTTACGAACAATATCAGAGAGTTTCTCACTATGGTATGCCATCGGATGCTCATGCTGAGTGAGAACTAGGCCCACAACATAGTCATATGCATCAGTCTCAATCTCGAATGGTTGTCACAGATCGGGAAAGGAGAGTATTGGAGATGAGCACAAACTATGTTTCATATCTTTAAATGCTCATTGTTTCTCCTCCCCCCACACAAACTTGGCCCTACCACCGCCCTTGGTCACCTGGCTAAGGTCCCAATCAATATGGGAGAATCCCAACACGAACCATCTGTAAAAATTGGTGAGTCCTAAGAAGCTCCGAAGTTCGGTCAGTGTGGTCGGGGTTGTCCAGTCATGGATGAATTGGATCTTAGATGGATCAACATGTACCCCATTCTCATCAACAATGTAGCCCAGTTATTGGACCCTGTTCATGCCAAAATATAATTTTTCCAAGTTCACATAAATCTTATACTACTGCAGAGTGCTCAAAACCTGTTGAATATGCTGCATGTGCTCCTCCCATGTTCTACTGAAGATGAGGATGTCATCCAAATATACTACCACAAAGGAGTTGGTTAAGGGTCTCAATACATCATCCATCGACCTCATGAAACTAGTTGGTGCATTTGTTAAGCCAAAGGGCATGACTATCCATTCATAGAGACCTTGCTTAGACTTGAAGGTTGTCTTTCAGACATCGGTTGGTTCGATGGGAATCTTGTGGTAGCCAGACTCCAGGTCAATCTTGCTGAAGAAATTCCCCCCCTTGAGTTGATCAAGAAGGTCATCAATCCTTGGAATGGGATAGCGGTTCCTGACTGTGATTTTGTTTAAGGCTCTGTAATCAATGCATAGTCACCAAGTCCCGTCCTTCTTTTGCACCATTACAATCAATCTTCCGCAAGGGGAGGAGTTGGGTTTGATGTGCCACTTTTGAAGAATCTCTTGGACCTGACACTTGATTTCTCCATTCTACATCAGCGAGTGTTGATAGACTGTTCCATTATGTAGAGGTGTGTCGGGGGTCAAATCAATTGGATGCTTGAATTGGAAGTGTGTCAGTACCCCTGTAGGTGAGACGAATATGTCGTTGTATTCTTCCACGATCCCTTCCACTTGATTCTGCTGCAAAGAGAGGTGTTGTGTAGAGGCCACCAATGTGGCGGTGACCTTTTGCTTACCGTGAGCACAGATCATAAATAAGACGACATTCTCGGTCTGTGAAATGACCCTACTACATTGCTTAGTAGAGATTAAAGAAATAACAGTAGGTGGTGCCACCTCTGGGATCATGTACAATTGTCTACCCAAATTAATAATAACACTACGGGGTCTAGACTCATACACAACATGACGCTTCCAAAAATATGGTTTTCCTAAAAGAACATCACAAAATTTAAGGGGAGAAATATCACACGGTACCTCATCTTTGAAAGACTTGATTCCATAGGACAAATGACACTGTTGGCTGACACAAAGATCTCTTCCTTGACGAAGCCAACCGATGGTGTAGGGTTGCGGGTGCAGTGTCATTGGCAGGTTCAGTTGCTTGATGACCTCCGCTAAAATAAAGTTCTTATGACTACCATTGTCGATAATGAAGTGAATCGTAGCCCCCTTGACCCACATCTACGAGTGAAAGAGGCGTTCCCCTTCCTCTGGTTCTTCTGATTTGCTTGGTCGGACTTTGGTGGTAGCAACCATGGAACTAGGTTCAACATCGATAAGTCGCTTCCCTCTTGTAGGATTTGACTCCAAATCAAAATCAACCTCTGACTCAGAAGCCTTCAACTTGGCCACGAGGGACTTCTTGGAGCAACATTCATTGGTGTTATGCCAAGTACTTTTATGGTACTCACACCATTTTCTTATGTCCTTCTTCGTCTTCTCGTTTCCCTTCTTGTGTTGTGGATTGGACGTATTTTATTGAGGGCGGCCATCGTGACTTGGTCCCCTCCTATGTGGGTTGGGGTTCCTTTGCCCTGCTTCGGCTGTGAAAGGTTTGCAGATCGAAACTCTCAACGTTCCTGCTTAAATTTCTGCTCGATCTTGAAAGCGTATTTATCAGCTATTCCCAATGAGGCGATGTCCAGGAATTCCATTTCTGTTTGAATGTATCTATGCAAACAACCACAGTATTTGAGCACCAGATGACGCTCAGAATATTTGATACCCAATTTGGTGCTGAGGGTATGGAAAATATTGGTGAAGTCTAGCACTGTCTGGTCCCTTTCTTGATGTAGGGTGGTCCATCTAGTGTACTGGACCTCATAACTTCCAACAAGGTAGTATTGTTCTTTAATGTCATCCTGGAAGGAATCCCATGTAGGGGACACTAAAAAAATTGTAGATTCTTCTATGACCATTTGCTCAGAGTAGGTATCCCACCAGTCTTTAACATGGGGAACGACCTTGAGGAGTGCAAAAGTGATCTTTTCCCGATCAAACAAATTGTGGACCGAAAAATATCCTTCGATCATATTTAACCATTTATCTACAACATCTGCATCTATCAATCCTTCAAATAATGGAATATCAAAATTCACCTGTACCTTGAAGGGGGTTGCATGACTGCTTGATGAATATTATTCTCCCATGGGAAACTTTCGAAGGATCTATGCGAATTTGTCCATCATTTCGTTCCCTTGTTGCACAAGGGCTTCCTCTAGCAACATTTTAATTGGATCTCCTGCTCCATCATCTTGTTTTTCGTCTCACATGGGTTGTTGTCGAGCTTAACGCAACCAATCTGGTAATGGTTCGATTGGTTCGAGTCCCAACTTCTTGTACCCATACCTTGTCGAGGACATGAATGAAGAAAAATAAATGAGGAAAAGACCGCTATGATACCACTGATCCAAATTTAGGAGCGGAAAAAATTGATTATAGACTGAATACCATAAACACAGAGATAGGAAGAATAACACAAATATTTAATGAACAATATCTTCTACTAAATAATGAAATAGGCTGAAACTGTAAAACTGCAAAACTAAAACTTTCTCGAATGGTGGTAGCTATCTCTAAGAAGAGATGTGGTTGCTACATGCATTCGTCTAAGAAGAATGGATTATAATGAGGCTCTATAGGCCCTTTTCATATTACTCATGAATTCAAAAACCCTAGACATCCAAAAACCTAACCCTACAAGATGAAACGCCAAAATTCATGTGGGCCCTATGGGTAAGTTGGTGTAATTTGGTACCTCAACTTCCTAGGGTCATAAATTTTGCATACGACCTCTGTTTTAGGCACGTGATATCCCATTGGAAATTTCTTTCATAGAACTACACATTTTGCTTCCAGAATCTGACTTCGTTTACAGTTTGACCGTGGTGAGCCAAGAAAACAATGTTTAAGGCCCCAAAACAGCCCTGAAAGTACAACAAGATGTGCTGACATGAAAACATACAAAATAGGCCAGTTGGATTAGGTGAGAGGCCACCCGTACCCACTTGGAGAATGTGTGAGGCTTCAGACAACCCCATAAGTGTAGAACTCACAATTATAAAGTAGTACATAAAGAAGTGCTAAAAAAAATGGACATGAGGAGCCAGTTGGAATAGGTGGGTGGCCACCAATGTCCATCTGGATCATTGAGTCCAAAAACCCTCCCATACCATCGGGGCCAATTCGAAAAAAAACAAAAAAATCACAATTTTTAAAGGTAAAATCCGACGACAAGGCCAATTTTCATGACTTCTTTCATGGAATGTTCTTGTTTCTATGTGTGCAGGTTGTGTATTCAAGAACCATATTTCCATTGTTTTGAACATGCTCATCACCTCACCTTCACATAAAATTTCTCAAATTGACATATAATAAACCTAAATGAGCTTCTCTTGGTTTCGAGAATAATTAATTCTCTACTGAACAGGGGAAACCATGTGAAGGTGGAAGCTCTAATTATCCCCCCTCCCTCACATAATTCTCAATCCCCCATACCTAATTTGATGCAATAAAGAACATGTAACACACTACATACAAAAATGACATAAAAATCTAAAAACGTAATTAACCTATATATGTAAACACGTAAAAAACAATAAATCATATAAATACTAAATATATAATTAATAGGATAAATCATAGAAAACATATAGTCACTTACCTCGTACAGTTCAACATTTAAATATCATTCATCTTCTTCTTTATCCAAATCAACATCTGTATCATGAGTTCAAAATCGATAATGTTGAAAGGATCGTTCATATCAACATCATCATCAATGTCATTTTCTCTATCATCATTGATATCATCAATGAGAACATAATCTGCTACATTTGGATAATTAACTTCTTCGGATTCTTCATCTGACACATATGAAACCACCTACTCCTAATATGCATCATCATCTTCTTCTTCTTCAATATTATCTTCTTCCTCTAAATGATTATACTTTACTGGTACTCCTCTTGGATTATATTAAACAACGTATGACCAATTTGCTTTACCAGGTTCCTCTGAGTAAAAGACTTGCTCACATTGACTTGGAATAACACAAGGCTCTGCACCCGGTTCAAATGTCTTTGTATTAACCATGGTAAATACATTATCATGCTCAATAACAGTTATTTTAGGATCACGTTCATGCATCCGCAGCCTGTACCATTTGACCTAAAAAAAATATTTTAAAGTAATTAAAATCACACTGAATTATATCCTCCAAATACCCATAGTACCTATTTTCAGTTTCTTCTAGATGCATGCCACTTCTAGAGGAAATGTTAGTGACCTTAAACATTGCAGTTATTCCACAATACGAGGCTTTCATCTTATCATCCAACTTTTTGATACGAAATTTACAACCATTGCACCACATAGCTTTGTGGTGTTTCAACTGCAACATGGACAACGAGTAAAACATGCATTGTCAATTAGTAAACGTCATATAATATGGACTTAGTAAATATATATTTCAAAAAATAAACAAACCAAATACATTGATATAATGGGAAATAACTATAAAAATGTGGGTGAATATACTTTCCCTTTTATCTTTTAAACCAAAGGCTAAATTAATTTCCCTTTGCATAAGATCAGGAAATTCATGTCGATAACAATGCGTTGTTTTAATCATCTTACTAACCCCTTCCCATGATAATCTACCATATTATTATTCACATTGTTCTATCCAATACTCCATCCAATCAAGATTGTTTGCAATGTATAAATGTAGAGCATCCCACTCTCAACCAACTATATGAAAAAATAACAATTGAATATCAATAATTAGCTATCATTGGAAAAATTTAATATAATTGATGGAATAAAAATAAATGAATGAGTATGATAATATAAAATTGAAAAATTAAATGTATAATATATTAAATCTACAACATCTAATTACCTTTCATGGTCCTTATTTTACCTTTCCCCAATAGGACCTCCCTTTCAAATTTGTTGATGGAGTCGAGATGCCAAATGCGAGGCACGTTCATATTTTCTGCTAATTTAGGAAGATATTGACTAATATACACCATGCATTGATATACCATATATCCCTCCACCATAGAACCCTTGGGACGTKCTCTTTTTCTAACAAAATCCTTCAATGACTTCAACTGCCTCTCCACCATCCACATCGACCTTGTGTGTACTGGTCCACATAATTCAATCTCCTCAACTTGGTGTATGAGGTAGTGTTCTTGTGCATTGAAAAATGTTGGAGGTAGATACTTCTTCATTTCACACATTAGTCGGGGAATTTCTCTCTTCCAATACCTTATATCTTCTTTATGGATTTATTTAGATGAAAGACACCCACAAATGGTGCAAAAAAATAACAGGTTTGAACAATATCACGACATATATAAAATTGCAGATAAAACACAATATGTCAATAAGTTCTTCTATAAAGCAATGAAGAAACATTTTCCATATAAAAATGAATTACTTACCTCATGTATTTTCCAAGATCATATATAACTTGTTTTATGTTGTTGTCAAATCTCTTTGGGAGAGATAGAGGTAGAATATGTTGTAACAAAAAGTAAATCATTAATATTTATTTCCACATAAGAGAAACAAATTAATAAAAATATGTATACCAATAATTTAATATACCTAATAATTACCTTAATGAATGTATGCTAGTCATGTGTTTTAACCCCACCAAAATCGCCTTTTTTCGTTAATATATTTTGTATGTTCGATGAAAATCCCGTCGGAAACCTAATTTTCTGACTGACCTATTTTACAACATTGCTCTGTTGCTCTATCAATAACCATGGAAGAATAATATTTTGTTCTCGACCATCACCATTAGAATTAATAATCACACTTTGCAATGCGTGATTAGCTTCCTGGATGTCACTACAAATCTTTCCAATTCTTTCTTTGTCAGTTCTTCCATCTAAGATTTTCCATAAAAATTCTGTTATATTCTTCCCGATATGCATTGTATCAAACATTTGAACCATTTGTAGGTTCTTTTAGTAGGGAAACCTATTGAATTGTATGGGGTAACTTTTCATTCCTCTTGGAAGCCCATTCGTGCCTTAACAACATTCATGAAACATAAACGAAATCACATTAACACTAATTAATCAATATAGCTAGGTACCACGCTAAAAAAAATTCACTAAAAAAAAATCATAAGATTTATATATATGGTACATAAATAATTTGCATACCTTGAAGATTTCTATTATATTCCAACTTCCATAGGTGAGGTGTCATTCTTCATGGTTTTTTTCCATTTTCTTCTTTACCATTGAATTTTTCTTTCTCGATAGTTCTATAACTATGGTTCTTAGGCAGAAAGTGCCTATACTCATCAAACACCTCCTTTCCTAAAATTCTTAAATGATGAGATTTTATCCTAGGACCACAAACTAGACATGCAAATTTACCCTTTGTTTGAAGACCTGCAAGATATATGAATTAATGTAGCAAATTAGGATTACAATTTTTTTAAATGCATGATATTTTCAAAAAATTATATAATATTAAAGCGCAATGGAAAGTTACATACCACAAAAATGTGTTAACCCGCAAGCATCATGAATTGTCCGTGCAATTATTCCATGGAATTGAAATCATTTTTTCCCTATTGGTCTAGAAATGTCATACATAGTGATGCCATCCCATAACTTCAACAACTCATCGACAAGAGGCTCAATATATACATTCATATATTTAACTTGGTACTTACCTAATTGGTTCAACATAAATTAATTATATTTAGTTATATGTCCTTATATATATAAAAAATATAATTATCATGCACAAAACAAAGAAATGAAATATTATGTCATACTTTCAAGTAAATAAAGACAAGTTAATTAAATACCTAGAACAATCATTGTCAACATTGTGTGCTCTCTCTTTATTGACATCCAAGGAGGAAGGTTATTGTTTATAACAAAAATAGGCCACATTGAGTAAGTAGAACGAAGCTCTCCAAATGGATTGACACCATCAACTTCCAATGAAAGTCTAACATTATGAGGTTCTTCTTTAAAAAATGGTCATTTTTCTTCGATTTTCTTCCATGCAAAACCATTTGTAGGCATTAAAAGAACATCGTCTTCACTTATGTTCTTTGCATGGAAATCCATAAACCATGCTATACTTTGGCACCTGAAAAACTGTTGGAAACATGGAATTATGTGAATATAACAAAGAACTTTACGAGGCACCTTTTTTGTTGCTTGATCAGTTCGATATCTACTTATTTGACATTGTGGACATTCATTTTCTGATACATGTTGTCCATAGTATATGCCATGATCATTAGGACATGCATCAATAGATTTATACTCCATTCCAATTTCTTTCATAATCAAAGATATTTCTCGATATGTGCGTGGTAAAATATTTGACAGTCGTAATAGAAATTCACCTAAAAATCTACACCATTCAAAAAAATAAGTCAATTTAAACAATATTAATCATAAATATTGCATCCCTACTTTACGAATTAATTAACAATAACAATATAGAAAAATAGTCAACCTTTATGTACATGTCAGCATGACATAAATAATACATTACATACCTTAGGATCCGTGTGAGACAGGTGTCTGATAAACCATTCAAAACCTTCAAGTTCACCAACAACAATTAGTAGATAGAAGATTTTTTTTTGAGCCTTCATAAAGAGGTTGTTGTGACTTCTCAAGTAGAGGATTAACATCATGAATATAATACTAGTTGTCCTCATCCATTGGAACAAATGTGCCTTGGATCAATCTATGTATCTCGTCTTCGTGATTTGTGTCAATAACATTATCTTCGTCCATATCATCATTAAGAATTTGATCTTCAATATTTTGATCTCCATGTTCCTCACCTTGTAAAGTAGTATTTCTGCTACTACTTGGCAAATAACTCTCTGGCGGTCGACATTTTGGGGGCATTGTCTTTATATTTACAAACAATGTATTAAAATTATTGTGTATAGAAAATATATTAAAACGATAAAAAATTTGACAAATACATGACATGATCACTATTAAAAAGAATACATTTTATATTTAATAATGTCTTACCAAGCGATGATATTCATAACCCCCTTCAACGTGCCCCTTCTCCTTACAATGTTTTTCAACTGTTTATATTAAAATTCTTCTTGTTTGCAAGCCCCTGCAATCATTGCAAGGGAAATAACATTTTCCATCGTCCTTCGCCTCTAATGCCACTCTAAACTGAGAAATCCTCCTTGCATTTTCATTCATAGTATATTAATTTGACACAGTAATCCTCCTTGATTGAGAATTGGATGTGTTAAACCAGTACGTGACAAAAAAAATCATAGATCAAACAATCACCAGCAAAATCATCGCAACTATAGCAAATTTGTCGAAATTTGTCTTAAGGACATGTATTTATAGTTTGATTCTCGTCGATATAGTGATGAAAATAAACGAGTTGACCCCGAAAAAATTTAATGCCCATTGCACTGCACGTGTGGCACAAGTGTTGATATAACAACAAAAAATTGTGGATATATAAACAATTTTTTGAAACTGTCGCTATAGTGATGAACATCGGGACCAAACCAAAAAAAATTAAAAGAAAGCCAAAATTTTAATGCATTTTTTCACAAATTACATAAACATGGAAATATTTCATCGTTTTTTGGGCCCATATGTACTAATGTATTCAAATAACAATTTTGGGTGTGTTTTAAGGTTCAACTATCTAGTAATTTAGAAATTATTTGAATACAAACTTCAAAGTTTGCTTACCATGGTTTGCAAAAATCTAACACGATTTTAGAGTTTTGTTTCTGAAATATTCCATATTTCCTAAATGGAGTCGAAATTTGTCTAGAATAGAGAGGGATTTCAATGAGTATTATTCTCAGGGTTCAATGGTTGAAGCATAATTGTGCCAGTGATTGACACATGGAACTAAGAAGGGTTGTGGATTGTGAAACCCTAATTTTGATCCACTAATTGTATATTGTAGCTTGTTCGATGCAGTTGTAGCAATGGGAACTCCTAGTATGTAAGAGAGTCATCTATTGAAGAGAGCCCCCAACTCTCTACCATGGAAATTGAGATTGCAAAATGTTCTAAAAATAAAAAACTTATGGTACCTTGTGGAGAAAGTGGTCGCATTGCCCACAGACCCCAAAGATATAGTGGAACACAACAAGAACATAGTGAACGAAAAGTGAATCATGTTAAATTTGGTGAAGGATCACTTGATCTCTCATATGGTTGGAAAAAAAAATTGCTAAAGACATGTATGATGCCTTGGGAACCTTGTCCCAAAGTATCAATGTATCCAAGAAGATTCTCTTGAAAAATAATCTCACCTCTATGCGCATGAGAAAAATAGATAAAGTATCAAGTTATTTCATGAAGATGGTAGCGTTGAAAGATGATATTGTTGCAAATAGAGACACATATGAGGATAATGAGATATTTTAGATTTCTTTGGATGGATATAGTCCACCTTGGCACAACTTTGTAAAATTTATTGATGGTCAGAAGCATTTACCTAACTTCAAGTAGTTATGGGATGCTTTCATTACAGAGGAGATGAGACCGCCACAAGAATCAACCAGTTATGAAGATGTTCTATACCTAGAACTCACTAAAAAGGTGAGGAAGGGAGGAAGGAAAGGATATTAAAAGGGTTAGAAGAAGAAAGAAGATTCATAGTATTTTAATAAGCGAAAGAAATGATTAATCATTATCAGGTGCTTCAACTTCAACAAACATGGCAATTATGATTTTCAACGTCTAAAAAGGAGGAGGATAAGTGTAAGAAATACAGAAAGGGAAATAGTTTGTAGGAAATGTTGAAGCTTTAAAAATATACAAGTTCATTGTTTGGATCGATAAAACCTTTTACATGGTGTCATTCCTTTCCACAAACATAATTCCAAGGCTTGGATAGTATGTTGATAGTGGAACCTCAAGACACGACTTTGAACATATCAACCTTCTTCAAGTTGGAGGAGCAATACACTACCATGCATTTGGATCTTGGTGATGTTGGAAAGTACTTAGCGATTGGGTTGGTGTTTATCTCATTCTGCATACCAAGGAAATAAGTTTTGGATCTACATGAGGCATTTTATGTTCCTAGTATGACTATAAATCTCCTTCAATTTCTTGTCTAGCAGATTTGAAGTGTAGGGTTGAGTTTGATCCAAAGAGAGTTATCATCAATAGAAAAAATTGTAATCATAGTCAATAGTTGGCTAGAGCAGTGAGGAAGGGTGGCCTTTATAGACTACTATTAAATCCAATGAAGCAAAGAGATTTGTTGACCAATAGTGACAATAAATGTAAGCTTTGGAATTGAATATTTGGTTCCCTAAACTATGGTTCCTTAACTTTTCTAAAGGAAATGGTGGTTGGATTCCCTAACTTGAAGGTGAGGAAGAGACAAGTGTGCAAGAAATGTGCACTTGGAAAGCATGCAAAGGTTTCTTTTCCAAGCAGTGACCACAAATTAAGAGGGATTTTAGATATGATTCATTAATATGTCTATGGACCTGTGTCATCAACGTTTTATACAAGTAATCTTTATTATGTTATTTTCATTGATTATTATTCCATACATACATGGATATATTTTATGAAGACCAAGAATAATATATTTAACAATGTCCAAGAGTTTAAATCTCTTGTTGAAAACCAGATACGTAGTAAAATCAAGGCACTTAAATCAGATAGTGGGAGAGAGTAAACCTCTAGTGACTTTGACTCTTTTTGCAGAAAACCAAGGATCAATAGAGAGTTGAAAATATCATACTACCCATAGAAAGAACATGTCTATAGTAGGCACAACTAAGTCTATGGTTCATGACTTAGATTTTCCCATGTTCCTTTAGACATAAGCATGTTTCACTACAATGTACTCACTAAATAGAGTTCCTCATAGGGTATTAAAGGAAAAGACTATTAAAGGCTTCTCATTGAGGGTGTTTGGAAATGAACCCAATTTACATTCATGTTCTAAAGGAGGAGAGTATGAAGATTGAACCCTCCAACGTGAAGGGCCTTCTAGATTTTTGTAGTGAGTCCTCTAAGGCTTATGAGATCTATGTGAAGGTATATAAGGATGCATGATCTTCCAAGTCTCGGGGGATTCTAGTATTTCTTGAGGAGGAGATAACACTCGCTACCCCAAGTGTTTATATATGGGTTTTGAGGGGTTTAGGTACATGTTAGACAAGTTCCAACACATGTACAGGTATAGTGTTAGTACTTAGTACATCTAGGAGGCCAAGGTGGCTTACAAAAACATTGTAGGAGGCTTAGAAGAAAGTAGGTGCTTCAAAGGATTCCTTTCAAAGAAGAAACCCCTAATATATTTCCCATTTATGTTAGATTAATGTCTTCCACCATTGATACAAATCCTTATAATTATGAGGAATTTTCAGGGGTGCGGGTATGACAAAATGCCAAGGTGGAATACAACTCCATCATGAAGAATGATGTGTGGGAAATTTTCAATACCTAAGGAGAAACAAATGCTTGTACAAGCTGAAGCATGTAGCAAATGCCAAATTCAAGAAGTACAAGGATCAATTCATAGCTAGAGGTTTCTCTTAAAAAGAGGGAGTTGACTATGAGGATATCTTTGCTCTACTTGCCATATATACTTCTATCAGGAACACTATGTCTTTAGCATATATTTTCGATTGATATTTATATTAGATGGATGTTAATATAGCATTCCTTAATACCCTTATTGAGGAAGAATTCTTCATAAATCAGCCAAGAGGGTTTGAAATGAAAGGGAATGAGACTCATGTGTGCAAATTGAACAAAGCTCTTTACGAGTTGAAGCATCAACCCTGTGCTTGGTACTCTAGGATTGATGTGTACTTGTTAAATTTGGGTTTCAACATGGAATCACTACTTCATCCTCATTTATATTTATTTTCACTATGGTTGGTAATGATAGGATTGGTTCAAATCATCTATGCAACTCTAACTTCTATGGGTCAACAAAATAGGAAAAGGAGGATAATATTCATTATCTCATATGGGTTTTGTAATTATTAGTTACATGGAAGATGCTGGTCTCAATGGATCCATTTTCAAATGATATTTCATTAATAAATTTGTGTGGAATTTTCACTTTAAAATAGTTATCTATCTGGAAAATTCGAAATGGTTGATGTTTTCAATCAATCAATGATAAGCGCCAGTTGGCGCAACAACCCAGAGCACTGGCCAATGTTGGTACACTACATATCCCAAAATTTATTGTTAATTTGGTAGATATAATCTACATGTTTTGGTCCTATGTGTAGATGCTTTGATACTTACAAGTATTTCAAAGACGCTTATTGCAAGATGCAAAGTTGAGCTGGCACAAGAGTTTGACGTGAAGGACATTGCATTAATGCATTATTTCTTGAGTCTAGATGTGCCTGTAATATCCCGTTATCAACCCTTTTAACTTGATCTTATTGATATTGTAATCATGTTTTTCATTGCTATGTTTTTCTTCCTATTGTGAGGGTAGACTTACCATGCAGATTGTAAAGACATCTAAACATGATCATTTTGAATTTAATGAAAGGTTCCAAGGATGACTGGTGGGAGAAAACATCGATGGGGCTATGAGTCCACCAAAGGGGAAAGGTAAGGGGATATAATGGGGGAATTGAACTATGTCTCATGGTTACTACTATATCCTATCTAAAACCTCTTTCATGTGATTGTTATATTAGCATTCTATCCTAATATTTATGATATCACAATTATGAGCCTAATGAAATGATTAATTGATTTGAAGTAATTATTTTATATCCTTAAGTACCTACCTCCTATATTGAAGCAACTAATTTTTATATTGATGCAACCAAGGATAGTTCAACTAGGGCTCTTAATATATATCATTAAGGAAGTGGAAGAGTTGGATTATGACTCTTCCTTTCCCACTCCTTCATTCATGCAAAAAATGAGAATTCGAATTAGGAAGAAAATATGGGGAAAATGGGCTTCTTGAGGAGATAATATAGTTCTTGATGAAAAAAAAGTATCCCTACAATCATAGGATCCATGGAGAGATGAAATAGGCAATGCCATTTGGAATTAGACACCAAGATTGAGTAGGAAAGTCATTTCTTCAACCTATACAATTTTGTTGGCTTTGTAGGTTGGTTTAGAAGCCTTTCGTAAAGAGAAGAGTGTTTTATAAGCTTTGGAAACTCTTATTCTCTCTAGTGGTCTCATATCCTATCACAAGGTTAGAATCAACAAAGGATTTTCCTATGGTTGGGAGGAAAATGGTTCACCCACAGTCAATTGCCTTGGAGCTCAGTTTATGAAAGATCAATGTATCTATCATTATTTTTTTTATCAAGATCTCAACCATGAAGAAATGTGCATGCATGTTAGCATTATTTATTTTGATTTCATGTCATAGAAATCATGTAGATGTCATTAAGTGAATGATTGTTGCTATAACTTATTAAATTGCAAAATTTGTATAATAATGCATTGATAAACCTCATGCATGGAAATTGTTTGTAAAAATGCATTGAAAAATTGTTGTGTATTTTTAGTGAAACGATTTCATGTGAATTCTAATACAGACCAAATTTGGAATGGAGTTATCTATTACATATCCCCACATGCTCACCAAAAATTGGCATTTGATTTTCCTATATGGCCCTTAAAAATGTAAAATGGTTGTACGTCAAATTATACTATAAATTGTTCATATGGTTTTCATTGGTGTTGATAAATTAAAAAAAAGAAAGATAATATCAATATCTACATGCTCACCGAAAATCGACTTCATATTTTCCGGTATGACTCAAAAAAACACAAAATGGTTGTAGAGGAAATTATACTATAACTTGGCTATACGATGTCCATTGGAATTCAAATTTTAACATAAAGTAGATGACATCAATATTCACATGCTCACTAAATTTCAGATTTATATTCATCCGTTTCATTTCCCAAAAAGTGAAAATACATTCAAGTCAAGAAGGCTACTCAAATCCCCAATACCCCAGACAATTTGTGTTTGTTGTATATGAAACATTTTGGAATTTGAGGCAAATTATTTAAAGGATTAAATGAGATGGTTATTGATTGGCGTGAAACATGTTTACTCTTACATTAGCCTCTTGAAATAAGGAGGAAACTAGATCCCCGATACCCTTGAATTATATGAAATATATGCATAGATTATTGTATAACTATTGTAAATGAATATGAAGATTATTGCGAGGTATTTACCTATATCGTATGATGGATTTCATCATGTTTTTGCCTCAATACCGTGAGTACTTTTTTATAAGGATTTATGGCATTTTGTATAACCATGCATTAGAGGATAATGAGGCAAAAGGCCTGCAGATTAAATAATCATTAGGAGAGAAGACTACATATTTTAAAAAATCATTTCCTTATGTTTAATATAACCCTAATTATCACGGAATCACACTTTTAATCAATGGAGAATGTGTTATATGCATGAACTTAAGGAACTTAACCTTAAACCCTAAGATCGTCCTCTTTTGGAGAGAACAAGTCTTCCATCTAAGAGATTATAGGGAATTGATTAGTTGAGTTATTGAAAAAAAATTGAAATAGAGTCAGTATGTGAATCATATTATTATACTTATAATAATTTGATTATGCTATATATGTTTAAGTGCCACCATCTTAAAAAGGTATTATGTGGCAAATTTTGAATTATTAGTTCTAATTAAATTGAGATCTTCAACTTGATTTTGTTGTCTAGAGAAATTACAATCTAGACCTTTCATTTAAAGATGGAAAGATTAACCTTATGTTGACTAGTGTAATGTCAAACTCTATCATAGTGATTAAGAAGAAGAGTTTATTTGTTTTAAATGGTCTTAATTTTTTGTATTTTGATTTGGATACTACTACCATCAATGAAATGTTAGACCGGTAGACCTAGTTTTGATATTAAGAATTAAGATATGTTACAAATTGGTGTCAAGGCCAAGTTACAACACTAAATGTTGTATGGGCTCAAAGGAATGAACGACGATGTTTTTGGTGTTATGATGATCTAACCAATTATTCTTGTTAAACATAGAGAGAATACTATACAATTTATGAGATAATCCTTGTTATAATAGTACATCAATGTACATGCAACTATACTTTCAAATGGAAACATTACGTACACTTGACATTTATTGGCATTTTATTCATCACACTCATATAAATGCTAGAGTGAATATATGAAAATATACAAATGTAAATTGCATGCATATGATTTGACTTATGCACACGATGCATAGAAATGTTTGCAAACTTCTTGTTATACTCCAACAATACATTTATCATGTGAATCTTGTGCATTATTGATTGTTGGGTATTTTGGCCTAAGTGATTGGTTTTTAACCTAGGAGAATAAGAGCCTTATTGATTGATGACCATTATTTATGTTCAGTGTATATGGTGTTTAATGCATGGATTTAAAATTATTAACTTACTCCTTAATATTTTCTTCCTTAAAAGTGAAGATATCTTTGTTATAGATGACTGCTAAGAAAAAATTGTCTTATATATTTTATGAAAGAGTTTAACTAATGTTAAAATAGTAATATTTGGTAGTATATTGGCATTGCTAATGAGACTTAGTAGTAACACCCTTTAGGATCATGTATTCATATGAATGTGTAGCTTTCTTATGCTTATATGTTTGTAGAGTGAAGCTACTATTCACAAAGAGCACTACATAGGTCTCCTAACTTAAATGCATATCTATTGATATGAATGCATGGATGGGTTTGACTATGGAACAAGAAATTATACGTGTTATTTTTAGGATAATGCCATTGATACCTAATTTTCTTCATCTTGAAGGTTATGCTATGTTGTGTACTATGAACGCTAGTATGCAAAGATCATATAAGTGTGCAAGAGTGTTATGTATGACATGGAATAAGGCATATTTTCTCTTGTTAGTTTTTATTTGGAAGAGAGAAACATACTTTAAATATGTCTTTGAAACCTATTGTGTGAATGATTGTGAACTCTCATACAACAGACTAATCATAAGTATGAGTTGAAGTTAGAATGAATTGTCACTAAATCATTGCAAGGATGATGTAGACAGGATAGTAAAGCCATTGGATGTGAAGAATCAATTAAGATGACATTATTGATTGATACTCCACTTGAGATATGAAATTAATATGTGAATTGGCTTGTTTTGATAATGTTTAATTATTGCATATAAATTAATATGTTAATCATGCTCTTATTGAAATGTAGAAGAGTATCTCCACTTTGAATGATATTATGTCATTAGAACTTTAATTGGGAAGGTTGGTAAAAACTTGAGTTAGGAAAGAATTGATGTATATGGTTGCTTATCAAGATTATTCTAAACTATTGCATTACGTTTAGAAGAAAAACTTTTGTAAATGGATTTTTATTGTGGGAAAATTTGTAATATTGTTGTCACTCTTGAAATTATAGACTTATAAATCCATGTTTTAGTGAGTAAGTATAAGGGGTAAATCAAAAAGCATTAATTTGTTTAAAAGGACATGATAAGTTATCATTCTAATAATAGTTGATCAAATTTGAATATGCTTGCTATGAAAAATAGTTGAATTTGAATTCGATTGATTCTAATTCATTTGAATTTACTTGATGGTGAATATTTCAATAAATTTTATTTACATATGATTCTTAGGTTGAGCATACTTCACTCTAATTGAAATTTACAAGTTGTCTTTATTGTTTTCATATGTGCATTGCATCAAGGAAAGAAACCAAATAATGAGGGTTGCAAAGCATGGTGTTATGCATATTGGAAAATGGGTCATTGAAATCCTTATTAGATCATGTTTGAATATGGACTACCATGGGAGGCAAAGAAAGTGAAAAGCATCATAGCAGGCTACAAATTTACCAATCATTGGATTGCAACAATGAATAACACATGTGGTCAACAAGGTCAACATGGAATGAGGAAGTTTTTATTTTTCTCACCTTAAATTCTACTTTGTTTCTAGAATATAATTGTATGCTTTTGAAGTGGGAAGTATAGCTTAGGTGCATGAACTAAGTATCTCTACTTGGATGTGAATATCACAGCTAATGATTTATTATGTGAATGACATAAAGGCCATGGAGTTGATTAGCTACGTTGTGGAATTTCATGCTATGTAAACGGGAATTGGAAAGGAGAATTCATTGATTCCTCTCTTATTATTTTGTTTTATTTCTCTAGAATGAGAAAGTTGTTATTTATGAATAGTTAAGGCATGGAAATGTTGATAAATACAAGAGTAAAATAGTAGGAAAACATTTTCACTAAGACACACATCAAGATATAACATGTGGTAGAATGCATATAAATATGTTGGAGCATATATGATAGTGTTTATTGATTAAGAGTGTTGTTATTTATACATGCAATGAGTATGGAATAATAATTGATGTGGTTTTTGGTTGTTGTATGTGATGTAGGAGCATCGTAAGCAACCAACCAAGCAAGCATAAAGGCGGAAGACAGCTGGAAAAACGCAACACACATTTTGCACATTTTGAAATGTTTTTGAAAAATTAATGAGCATATATTAATGTAGTAGTTAAAGGAAGCGTACTTGCATGTTGTAAACATATCTTGAGTGATTTTCTCTCATCTTTCATATGTAATAGACATTAAGTTTGTTTAATGAAAGTAGGTAGATTTGAATTAAGAGATTAGACAGTTTTAGAAGCGAGGAGGGAAAACAGATATAAACACCCTCACCATTGTATTATTGTATGATTAGAACAGAAGAAGAAGAGATTTCATAAGTTGTTGAGTTGTAGCAGAGAGTTGTAGAGAAGAACCCATGAAATAGGATCACTTGAGTTAATATATGAAGCTTTGACTCAATTTTCATGGTGTTATGATGCTTATTGTTTACATTTGCTAAATAGTATACTTATAGTTGTTTTATTCTCTCTGCTTATACATTTGTTTCAATGTTGCGTTGAATGTGTGATTTCATGTTAAGTATATGAAGTCTGAGAGAGGAGAAGAATGAGTTTCAATTGTTTCTCATCCTGAGAGTTCCTGCAAGGAGTGCAGTGAAACGTCTGCAAGGTGTGCGTTGACAAGAGTCTGCGTTTTATCTCAGAAAGCTCAGGAGAGGTATCGTTGTTCTCATACCAGTAGAAGTGCAGGTGAAGCACATAGTCATGCAAGGTGTGCGCAAGCTAGTTGAAGCCTTAGAACTTATCAACTAAGGTGAAGGTGGAAGGACTGTTGTTGCAAAGAGTGCACAGGGTCGAGGACTCAAATAACCCAGAAGTTATTTGAAAGATTTCTGCAAGGAGTGCGAGCAGAATCCCTTTTTGGGGACTTGAGTTTGCAAGTGAAAGCTTAAGAGGGACAGTACCTTTGAAGTGTTCACAGGGAGACGAAAGTCGAAAGCATCTCATAAAAGAAAAGTTCAAGAGGGAGAACACCGATTCGTCTCGCATAAGTCATTGAGGAGTGAATCGGGCGGTCAAAATTCTCCGAGGAGAACTCGCAAAATCACGGGGACCGTAGGATCCAGAGGAGCTGCAAGGTGGTTATGAGTTGGATGAATCCGCCACCCTGACATCAAGAATCAACGTGGACCGTTGATCGTGGTCTGTCTGAGCCGTCAAGTCATTTTGGGAATTCGGGACCCATAAGTTGGGAGTGCAGGTCAAAAGCCTTGGTCACTCAAACTCTCGATTCATGAAAAGGATAATCAAGTGTGAAATTTTGGTATTTTGGGGTTCGACATATCGGGAATCTTGATGACAAGGAGTCGGGGTGCTTAACATTTAAAATCCCGAAGTTGCGAAATGCAATGTTCGGCATTTCGGGTGTCGGGAAGTAGAGGAGGCAACGATCTTTGGAATCAAGAGTTTCAAACTTCTGATTCGCGAAACACCGAAAGATCCAGAGTTGTCGGATTATGGAGGATCTCAGCCATAGATCACGTTGGAGGCGAGGTTTCGAGAATTCGGAGATCGGAGTTTCGGGAGGTGAGGAACCTTTCTGTTGTGGATCTCGCAAGTCGCGAAATCCCGAAGAGTGAAAGGAAAAACTCCAGAAACATTGAAGGACAATAGTCGTGGGTCCAATCAGGTTTCGGGGTTTCGAGAGTCAAGAGATAGAGTTGCATGTCAACGCAACTCCCAAAATCGCAAAAAGGAAAAAGCCAAAAGGTGGGTCCTAAGAATTTTTCAAAGGATACATATGACGAAATTCAAAGGGGTGGTCAAGCTTCAGGGAAAATCCCAAAAGACCATCGATCTTGCCAAAGTGGGAAATTTCAAAAACCGGGAAATCATAGGGGAAGAGGAACGTGTGTGGTTCATTCACTCAAGTCCTGAAAAGTCGAAATTTGTGGGCAAAAAGAGTCATGGGTTCGACGTATTGAAGGAGTCAACCCTCGCTGACGTTTTGGGTTTCAGAGGTTGAAGAGACAAGGGGCTCGACAACAGGATTCGTGAAATCCGAAATCAAGAAAGGGAAAAAGTCTCGATCACATTTTTTGGTTGAATGTGGAGTTAACACTGGTGTTGGATCACGTAGGCATAACTCAGAAGGACTTGTGGAATACACATGGTGTGTGTGGTATTTCTTGTGGGGAAACCAAAGAGTCAATTTGACTCAGGGGAATATTTAGAACGATCCTGCGCGGATCTTGG
>JZKD02S2205638.1:0-23049 GCA_000966675.3 Picea glauca | reverse complement strand
AAGATCTTGATGTTGATGAGTTTAATAAAATTTTGGGACATTGTACATATGGGAATGATAAATGTTTTCTCCTTCTCATAATATAGCTTTCATCGAAGTGAAATATTTGCATTCTCATTTCTTTGCATTGTTTTGAGTCAGTCAAAACATCATTTTGTCCACGCCATTTTCCTCTTGAGTAACAACAACTTTAATAAAGTGCTTATAAAAATTGATTAGACATTTTTATATTTTCTGGTAGCAAATCTACATTAGATTAGTTGTAGGGATTTGGAATCGGTGTGAAAAATAACTTTCCAAAGCTGCAAACAAACATAGAATCTTGCGTTAGGGAGCGGTGAAATCCACTTGCTACATTTTGTCCTGGGTCCTGGGAAGCCCTTCTCACACAAGGGTCAAAACTGAGGTCGCATTGAGACTGGCAGAGTTACTCACCCTGCTTTGTTGGTCTTGGTGTAGAGATTGCACGTATTATGGGGGTCGCTTCAAGTTATACCCACAATGATGAGTGGAAGCCTTTCAAGTTGATTTCGGGCTAGATAGCCTTTCTTTGCACATGGATCAGACTGTTGACTGTTTCCCCAAGCATCACTGTAGTAATTGGTAACCTTAGTGGCCCATCTCTTTAGGGTCTTTACAATAGGTGACTGTGGAGGGGCAAGTCTTCACGGTACCTGGAATCGACGTTGGCCAAACTCACTCAGGCTCCTTGGAGGGTATATCCATGATTATGTGTGGGACCTTGCACCAAGGCATAAGTCCGTTAAGCATGTCGTCAACATAACTTTTCCACCCACTCTATCTCAACCCATTCTTACTTTGTTCGCGCGACGTTGGATTTCATCACCAACTAGTGTGTTCATTGTGAGGAGGTTTTGTTTGCTTGCTTGCTTACTAGATTTTTAGCGTGTNGAACCTTTTGTTTTTCCTTCTTATGGAAACATTGGTCCTCCTCACATCACTACTTTGAGCCTTCCAGGTCTCACAATTGGATTACCAATATGGTTGTTTTCCACTCAGGTAATCTTGAATGCATTTAGTGCTTCGGTTGTAATCACTTCCCCCCAAGAGCATCAACCTCATGTTGATCCTTCACCTTCTTCACCAGTAATATCTTCTTCACCTTCTTCACTTGCAAGGTCTTCTTCCATTTCATCTTCTTCACCGAGTGACATCTATAAAGCTAGTAACTCAGTGGATAAGAAGAAGAAGAAAAGGAAGAAGAAGAATAAGAAAAATAAGCAAGGGTCCAAACTTCCAACCACTACCAAACATGTTGGAAAGAAACCAATTACTTTTAATCATGTTGGGAGTGTTGATGATGCCAAGATCATCTAAACAACCTGTAAGCCCAAGCACCCTTACAGGCTTTGTAACGGTATCCATATTCTTAAGGATTTCCCTGGTCTATCCAAGGTTATGGAAGCATGGTCTACACACCTCGCCAACCCATGTCGTCATCCTATGAACAACATGTTGATGACCTCCCATCAACTAGTCAAAATATTGTTGGGAAGAAGAAAAGTAGAGTCAAGTTCCCGTGTATGTTATGCAAAGGGAGTCATCTAAATCACCTTTTCCCTCGTATGGACGAAGCCTCGAAATTAATAGAAGACCCGACAGTCTCCCAACCTCAACTTTCCACTGCTTATCGCATGATTACTCTTGACCCACTTGTAGTTGATGGAATGATCAATCCGACCCCTTCATTGGTCAATCTGGTTGATCATGTAGTGGATCTGGTCACATCCTTAGTTGAACCAATTGATAAAGTGATCGATCCAATCCCACCCTCGGTTGATCCCACTCTCCCGTTAGAGAGTGAAACCCAATCGATCGATCCCTTTCCACCTGTCGACCCCATTCTCCCCTTGGAGAATGAAACCCAAGTGGTTGATCTGATCTCATCATCGATCGATCCTACTCTCCCGCTAGAGAGTAAACGTGATACTACCCATGTTTTTCTCGTTGATACAGAATCTACCATGGCGGGGGGAATTCCTCCTTCTCCCGTGGATCCCCCTATAAGTAGTGAGGCCATCCTTTTTAATTGGGGTGTGCTAACTGGACCTCGTCTTCCCTTTCACATTCCTTTGCAGATTACAGTATAGGTTTGTGGTCGGGATGTTCCTCAGACATTGATAGATGAAGGTGCGCCTATTAGTATTTTGTTCTCTATTGCTCAGTAAGGTTTGGGTTGTCCTCAGCTTGTGCCGGTTACACAATCTGTTAACTTTTAACAGAAGAACCAGTCAACCTTTAGGGACTCTTCCTTGATTTCCTGTAACTTTGGGAGGGAAAATTGTCTTTATTGATGTCATGGTAGTCCAAGACCCCTTGGATTTTTCTTTACTCCTTGGGTGGGATTATGTCTATGCCATGAAATCTATTGTGTCCACTCTTTTTCATGTGATATCTTTCCCTCATGATTGAAGAATTGTGACGATTGATCAACTTTCATTCATCGATCCTGACTGGATGACCTCTCTAAATGGTTCTTATATGCAGACAATATTTCCCCTGCCATAGGTCAATTATGTGGCGTTGTCTCCCATGCCTTCAGTTGTTGATGAAGATGAGCCTCTTACTATACGCTCAATATATTATGACTTGGATCCGGTAGTTGACATGGTGATATTTTCAGTAGGGCTATTGGAGCCTGACCTCCTTACCCCTATCACGACCCTCGACATGTGTTCCTTCCAGAGTGTGTTTCTTCTATCAAATGAAGATCTCTTGGAGGCCATGACTGAATTTTGTACCTTGACCTACTATCCTTCCAGAGCACTGTCCTCTTGGAAGGCGTGATCAAGAAACCAACTGTGAGGATAGTTTTGCGTCTCTGTGGAAACCTCATTAAAAAATGAAATAGAGATTATGAGGTTAGTTTTTTGCATCTCTGTGGCAACCTCGTTAAAAAATGAAATAGAGGTTACCAACATAGTTCTTGTTTCCGTGTCAATCTCGTTAACAAATGAAACATAGGTTTGGGGATTGAACTTGGATTCTCGATCATAGTTCTTGTTCCTGTGTCAAGCTCATTAAAAAATGAAACAGATTGTTCCCCCTCTCTGTTTAAGTCTAGTCCTTCATTTAGTATTTGAGGCTTCATTTCATTCTCCTTTGCAGTTGGATGAAACAAAGCTTGGGGGGCATTTGCTTCCAGCCTCTAGATTTCATGCTAAAGTTGAGTTGCTAGCTTCTTAAGCTAGGGGCTAAGTACCAACCATGCGAATTTGTGAACCATGCGTTGGGAAGTCGCAAGCATAGTTTTATATGGTTTAAGCTTGTGTAAAAATGAAACCACCCACCTCAAGCATAGTTTTATATGGTTCAAGCTTGTGTAAAAATGAAACCAAGTCCAAGCATAGTTTTGTTTAGTTTTAAGCTTGTGAAAAAATAAAATCTATCCCAAGCATAGTTTTGTTTTGGTTTTAAGCTTGCGTAAAAATGAAAACAATCCTGAGCTTAGTCTTTGTTCTTTCTCATGCTCGTAAATATCTGAGAATGTAACCGAGTAAAATTTTATCACTTTTTCGGACTCATAAAGGTTATACGAAAAAGGAACCCCCTGGAGTTCTCTTTAAACTCTTTTCAGACTCTCTAAACATGAAAATATTATTGAGCGATATCGTTCTTTTCACGTTCGTAAAAGTATTTGAAGAAAACGTTTGATGGGCGGTAGGTTATCACTTTTTTAGTCTCATCAAACTAAATTACGAAAAAGTAACTGATGGAGTTCTCTTTAAGTGTTTTTCAGACTCTCTAAACATGAAAACCCCTGAGTTTTCTTTCTTTGGACTCATTAAAAAAACATCGAAAGACTCATATGGGACCGAACCACTCCTTCTTAGGGTTCGTTAAACATACTCCAAAGGACTCATCCAAAGGATGAGCTTACAGTTCAAGCATGTGTTATCCTCCTCAAGCTTGTGTAAAAATAAAGAGGTACTTGCCAGATATGGTGGGGGAAAAATTGGGAAAGAAATGTATCTAAATCTGTATTCTATGGAAGAGTCGCTTTTGAACATGACACCCTCTCACTTGCTTTGTGTCTAGGTTGGAAAATCCGCTTGCCTCTTGATCATACTCCTTTATAAGATTACCAATCGGTCTGTGATCCCTATTGTTGAGTCAATGTTTCCAAGATAGTTGTTGTGTCATCAATATGTTCAAAGAGAAGTTCAACCCATAAAGCCTTCTATTGCATTGACCATTTCTGTAGTCCTTAAGCCTTCTATTGCGTCGGCCATCCCTGAGTCAGTCCTGAATCACTGGTTACTCTGGTCTATTTCAAATCTTGTTACTTGTTTCGTGTCATTGATGGGGGATACATTAAGGCCCTTTTGTGACGAGTCTTTTCATGTCGAATTCAACTCATTATCCAAGAATTAGACTTAGAAACTAATTGGTACCTTGGAACTTGCATGCCTCAATTGCAGGTTTCCTCGCTTTCGACAGTGGGTTTTCATTATTGACCCATGATCGGTAGATTCCGTCGAGTGTTCGACCTCAGCTCATTGATGACCAGTAATCAAGTGGTTTCTACCATGTTCAACTTCGACACATGTATTCGCATGGTTAGATTCATACTATAGAGTGGTGGAGATGAATACCCTGAATCTTTTATGACAGATTCAGGTTGCGTTAGAGTATATTCATATTGTACTATTGAATAGATCCATAGTGTATGTCTGGTGGCTATGTTCAAATTTGAGTCTTTAATACATAGATACACAGTGTATTTTTGGTGGCTATGTTCATATTTGAGTCATATTGGCATGGATCCACAGTGTATGTTTGGTGGCCATGACCTGTCTTACTTGACATGGATCTTTGCATGTCGACATTTATGCTTTGAGTCATTAGAATTCTGAGTATGGGAATGCCTACCTCAGTGATGATATAATATTATACTGTATTTCCTTGTTTGTTGATAGGTTTTTGACCAACGTGTTCCTTGTTCCCTACACACACTTAAAAAATTATTTAAGCTATCACTCTGTTCTAACTTCATACTTTGGGGGCCTCTCTGTTACACATTATTTTCGTCATCCCTATGACAGTTAATGATGTAAACCTATATGTTGCCTTCATAGGGGTCAATAGCCTGAATTCCTGAAGAAAGAAGGGAGAAGGACTTTTACTGAGAGAAGAAGTTGTATTTTCCTTTGTAAAAACCCTATTAAGGAAGATTTTTGCAGGCTGCACTATACAAGGGTGCGGAAATACCTGATTTCCACACCTTGCTCTATAGCTAGGTTGTGGAGTTTCTGCAGGTTGCTCTATAGCTAGCGTGCGGAAATTCCCATACGTGGGAAAAATGAGCGTCTTCTTGATGCTTCTAGAAGGAGAAGCTTCTATGGTGAGGTGGCCTCCGAACGGTTTGGATCTTACTCGCTTTCATGATTTAGTGGGATCATCCTAACCTCCTCACCTTATCCTCTTCAGCTTATAAAAGGAGAGGATCTCTCATGGAGAAAGTTAGATTGGCTTGAGCTTGAGTTTTGTAGATTGGGAATTTGGCTTGATTAGAGTGGCTTTGGATGTTGCTTTGTAAAGATAGATTGTGAGTAGCTATCAGATCCATGGTCTCAAAATCCTTGGAGCAAGAAGTGTGTGGGAAGAAAGGAACCGTTGGAAGGAACCTGACAACATCAAGGCATCTGGTTGTATATTTCTTCCACATTCTTTAATATAGATATACTTTTCTTTCCTATATGAATGTTATTTGTCCACATTGTATGATTCCTTGACCACGTACATAGTTTCATATCAAATAGACTCTGTTATTCTTGTCTTCGTTGACTTGTGCTTATTAGCATAGATTTATCATAAACCTTGTGACAAAGCTTGGATTGCATTGGCGAAGTCAGATCTTCAATATTTAAAAGGTATGTTCTAGATCCATTTCTCATTTGATAATTGAAATTTAAGGAAAGAGTAGTGTACCGTCTTGTTTTGTTCTAGTTTCTTAGTGAAGCTAGGGGGGTTGATTTGTGTTTGCACTTAACAATTAGCCCAATAACAACCCTAAATGATGTTTTTTGACATGAAACACC
The DNA here is from genome assembly GCA_000966675.3 of Picea glauca. Lineage (NCBI taxonomy): Eukaryota > Viridiplantae > Streptophyta > Pinopsida > Pinales > Pinaceae > Picea > Picea glauca. The sequence goes on along the minus strand of JZKD02S2205638.1, from coordinate 16,987 downwards.
CAATATGTATTAAAGGCATGTATTGGGTTGTTCGGAATGTGTACTCCTCGACTAGACCTTTCTGATGAGGTATTGAGTGTCCCAAATAGAGATAGAATGCAAAAATTACACCCTAGTGAAGTTGACGTATAAACTACCCCCATTGGGGCCCACAAACCTTTTGGCATTTCATCTTCTGAGGTTAAGGTTTTGAATGTTTAGGGTTTTATCATTTATGCTTTATGTTAAAAAGGCCTTGGAAGCCTCATTGTAATCATCTTCTTGTGAATGTGTGTAGCCATCACATCTCTTCTTAGAGATAAGCTACCACCATTCTAGTGAGCTCATTTCACTTTATATTTTCTTTTACAGTCTCTGCATATTTCAATCTTTAATAGAAATTGAATATTACTGTATCTCTGTGTTTCTCTCTTAATTTTGTGTTTCATTTCGTTCCCTCATAAATCTGGATCATACATCATATCTTAATGCATGAACAAGGAACTTTAATGATCAAAGGGGGTGGTGAGAAGACTTACCTTGAACCCTTCCAAGTGGAGCAATAGAGCACTTCTTTGGCCTTGTAGCAGTCGTTTTCTTCCAATCAATCTCTAAGAAAAATTATCTAACCTTTGGGAAATAACTAGAAACTCACAAGAAGCGAAATATATACACAATAGATCTCAATAACCAAGCTTCTCATTAATCTCCAACAATTTGAATTGAGGGAGGACTTCTTCTTTTATAGGTGAGAAGCCTCCTCAATTACAATAAAAATCCTTGTGCTAGCTCAAAACCATGACCTCAAAACCATTTGCTTGATAAAAACACGGGCAATATACAAGCCATAATAAAATAATCAAATAATATGCTCACAAGGTATAACATCCCTCTTAGAAGAGGTCAAAATACAATATAAAACCACATGTATGGACCAAGTAGAGGCCAAGAGAGGTGCGCCCCTTAAAATGTGGTGTCCATGTCCAAGGAATGGTCCAAGGAAATTCAAATGGTCCAATGTGTACCTCCTCCATCCAAGGAATGGTCCAATAAGTGGAGAAACGTTGTATAAGAGCATGATGCCATCTCACATGTGTGAACGTCCCCATCAATAAAATAATCTCAAAGGAACACATGGGCTCTAGGATGCTAGTGCTCCTCCAACAAGGGTCCAATAAAAGGGCCACATCATTGAGGGGTGTGAATCATCATGTGTAGTCACCCTTGTAACGTGCAATCACTCTCTCCAATGTATTAAATACCCCATATGTGGTATTGATACACGTGAAAATCAGTGGCCACCCACCTCTTTCATCGAATCACCACAATAATTGTTTCTTTTTACCTTTGGTAATTTACGATCCCATGGTTTTGGATTACCATGGTATACACCCATGGTATTTGGTGGGAGAAAAATAATAAATATTAGTAATAATAAGTGGAGAAAAACCACATGTGTGGGTTTTTTCAACCCATGGAATTCACCTATGGTATTCACTCATGGTTTTTTGTAACCCATGGTATTTGAAAAATAAAATAAATAACTATGAAATAATGAAAAGACATGACTCCTAAGAGGCACCCCATAAGTACTATATATACGGGCCTCTCATTTGTAAAGGAGCACACATCCATTCATGATGTAGTTCTAAGGATTTTTCCATCTAATAAAGAGTTGATTTTGTGCCATATTATTCTCTTTACTTTATTTTATCACATTTACTTTCCTATTTTCCATTTCGTTCCTTTCACAATACAGATTAGTGGTATCAAAGCAATTTCTTCGTGGTCATTTCTAAGTGCATGTAGCTAATGAGTTCAAGATATGGAGAGTTGAGTCTTGAGCCCATTTCGCTTAAGGGAAAGTACTCTCACTAGACCAAACGACCTCCCATGGCAAAAGAAAAGAGAGATGATGAAGCATGAGATCCCTTCAAGATGTTGCTAGAGGAACACCTTATGCGATAGAAGAACAAAATGACAGAAAACTTTGCCCAAATCCTTCAATGACTATCAACGGTGGTCGAGGCATCTTTGACAAGAATCCATTTTGGAGGTGTGACACCATTCAAGGTACAATTTAACTTTAATATCCCCTTATTTGAAGGCCAAATAGATGTAGATTCTTTGGAGAAATGGCCAAATACGTTAGAACATTTTTATTCTATACAAACTTTTTTCCGACAACAAAAAGATCACCATCACTCTCCTTAAATCCCTTCACCATGTCAAAGCTTGGTGGGAAGTTTATTGGGAGTGGTACACCATAGATGAATCTATGTCATTTGAGAGAGAACCCACGTGGGTGGACTTTGTAGATTCCCTCAAGGAGGAGTTCTACCCTGTTAGAAACTATGATGACCAATATATGAGATGGACGACTCTGTGTCATGAAATAGACCAATTGGTGTCAGAGTACACTAACATCTTCCATACCTTGCGATCAAAGATGGGTATCAAAGACTCTAAGTGACACCTAATTCTAAAATACCACAGTTTCCTACACATGTACATCCAAACATAGATGGATTTTTTGGACATCTCCTCACTGGTAGCTACTAATTGATATGCAGTCAAAGTTAAGCAAAAATTCAAGCAACAGAGTAAGCATGAGTTTAGGTTTGCAACTACACCACAAAAAAATCATGGCAAAGGAAACCCTAATTCATAGAACGAAGGACAAAGCAAGGAGAGTCAATCTCAAGAAAATCAGTCCAAGTTGTTGGCTAAGAAGGGTGATGGGAAGTTGAAGAAGGATACCAGAAAGTGGTGTCAGTTCCACAAAATCCACTAGCACAACACCAATTAATGTCACTCGAAGCAGTGATTGTTGGTAGAGCTCAAAGAAAATGAATCAGACCATGGCTTAGACACCGATTCAAAGAAGAATAAAGGAAACAAATCATTGATGCATAACTCATTGTGACCATTGTGGCCACAACAATACAATAGGAATAACTAGAGGTACATGAGGAGGGGGAGCGCCTCTTCCATTCACAAATGTGGGTGAAGGGGACCCCACTACATTTCATTGTTGACAGTGGGAGTTAGAAGAACCTAATCTCAGTTGAGGTCATTAAAATATTGAAGCTGCCAACAATGCCACACCTCCAACCATACACCATTGGATGGTTGAGCCGAGGACGAGACATCTGTGTTAGCCAACAGTGTCACGTGTCTTATGACATCAAACCCTTCAAAGATGATGTATTTTGTGATGTTCCCCCACTCAAAGTTTGTGATGTTCTTTTGGGACAACTATTTATGTGAAAACGCCACATTGTTTATGAATCTCGACCCCATAGTGTCATTGTTACTTTGGGGGGTTAGCTCTACAAGGAACTAGAGGTAATTTTGACTACTACCACTTCATTCATTTCGGCAAAACAATGTCGCAAAGTAATCTCTCAAACCACAAAGTTTTCCCTCTTCAAGATCCAGTCAGAAGGTGAATAGAAGGTCACTATGACCACTACAGTCATGGCCCAAGACCTTTCTATACCACAGAAGCAGGTTGACAAGATTGTAGAGGAGCACAAATATATTTTTGCTTCAGCTACAGGGATGTACCTCTACACTTCCACGTCAATCATTCCATTATCTTGGTGCCCGATGCTCCCTTACCCAATGGTCCAATCTATAGACGCTAACCAAATTTGTTGAAAAGATTTTACACATCCACCAAGAAGTCCATGGCATCTTGTAGAAATCCCATTCCTACTCCTTGAATTAGAGGTTGTAGTTTCTACACAATAATAACAATGTTGAAATTACAAAATTACGAAATTTAAAATAATTTACAAAAAAATAATCAAATCACATTAATCTATCCATAGAATCATAATGATGTGATTTGACATAGCATTTAAAATTCGCATAGGAGTGCATGTTCATCTCATCAAAACCTCACGATTTCAATCATTTAACCACTGTGGTCGTTCTTTTTGAGGTGTAAAAGTTTGATTTTTATGGAGTACAAATTCATTGAGGTGTACTACTCCCACAAGATTTCTTTTACTTGGGAATGGATAATGCTCCTGCAATCCCACGTTCTGCTAAACAGAAAAAGACAAAGCCACATCGTTTTGGAATATCCTTTTTTTTTAAATAATTACCTCTTTGCCGAACAAAGTTTACGGCAAATACTTTATTTTCACTTTTCGTGTTTACGTAATTGTTTAACTTTTGGATATAGTTATTCTTTGGATATAGTTAATTTTCTTTTTCAGATTTACAAAATTGTATTTTCAATTAGAAATATACACATGTTAGTTCTAAAACAAAGTTGTTGGTGATTGTTTTGTAGGAGCAAACAATAACTACCATTCCATTGTTCACAAGTTTGCTTTAGTAACTTACATATTTTCTATGATCTTCTTAATTTTATTACAAATTTATTCGTAACAATTTAAAAAACCTAAAATAATTTCAAAATTTGAAAACATTTTGATGATTATGATTGCTTACACACACATCGAATGTGCTTACCACATGAAACATGAGGATGGAAGGTGTCATTGACCTATAGTCTACCTGAATTGTTCTTTGCAAACTTGAGTTTCTCTCAATTTTTTTTCGACATTTGAGGTCATGTAGCACTTTCTTTCCTCTTCACTTAAGGTATTCCCATAAATTTGACTTACGCTATAATTTGTCAAATATAATTGATCCTTGCTCAACCAATTCAACACTAGGCACACGTCTAACTATGGCCTTTAAAACATCCCAACAATGATTATACTTAGCCAATTATTCAATACTTAGCAAACACAATACATTGCAAGGAACATAACATTCATTAAAGAAAAGAAACTACAACACACATGTATAGACAATATTCAAGGTGGTTGCTTTAATTTTGTTATGAAGAATGTTACAAATATACTACAAGGGAGTTGCAACCTTCTACTTGCAAGTCTAATACAAATGTGCAATGAGTCTATGGAAATATTGTTTTCTGCCTACTGCCCAACAAACTTGCACAATTCAACCCCTGAAGCAACTAGAAGCATGCCTCCTGCAGGTCATGTCTTCTTCTTCTTCTCACTCAATCAATGCAATGTTCCCTACTGTGCCAACCTTGAATTTAACACAATTGAAAAGTTCCTTTACACTTGTGTGAATGTAGTGTACCTAGAGGGGATAAAATGGGGTACCTAGGGAGGTACCCAAGTGGAATAATAATAGATAGGTAGTTGTGTATTGCTATGTATAGAGGCCATTTCTAGTAAATAAGGCCCATGTAGTAGTGTGAAAGAAATAAATGTAAGAAGGCTTACTAGAAGGTTCCTCCTGCTAGAAACTTCCTTCTCTAGAATGTTTCTAGAAGGTAAATAATACTATATAAAGAAGTAGAATTAAAGTAATGGAGGTATTGTGAAGAATATTGTAATTGTAAAAAGCATTGCTAGAGGAGTGTTTTCCTTCTTTAAGGAATAATGAATGGTTTTACTCTACCTCAAGGGTTTTCTCTACAATTATTGTGTTCATTCTTTGGTTATTTGTTGTGTGGATATGTTAATTCTTGAGTCAATAACTATCTTTTATTTTTAGATTTATTGAATTATTATTCCTCTTGGTTATTATCACCCCTAGATACGCTATAGTGAATGATCAATGGATGCTTGATCTTGTGCCTTAAATTTTTTGAGGTGTCCACTATTTATACAAGACTTGCCTTGCACTTGCAAACCCCTCCAAGCCTAAGTGGACCCAAGTGCCCACATCACTAACTTTGAGTGTGCCACCACCCCCTTCATGACTTGTTTGTCAATCGTCTAATGCTCAATGGTGCTATCCCAAAATTCCATGCTCCCAATAAGTGTGCCCAAGGCACCCAAGTTCACATGACAAGGGTTCACACGATAAGTGTGTCGAGTGGATTTGTGCCCGATGGATGCATTCCCAACATATGTGTGCTTGACAGATATACACCGATGGGTGCATCCAATGATTGCACTTCACAAATGCTCGTTCCCAAAGGAACTTCCACTTTCTATCACAACCCCCAAGTGTGGAACACTCAACTCATTGGGTTTGCATGTATCTCAAGCACCTAAGTCTATAAACTCTAGTCAATATCTCTATGGCATTTTGTCCATCGTCCATAGTGCATATCTATGAATGAGGTTTCCCATGAAAACCTCTTTGTCTTTCCTTTCCAATTTCCCTTCCAATTTTCTCTTGGTTTGACCAACTAAAGAGAGATGCCAAGGTTTGTGGTGCACCCAGTCTACCAGTAAGTGAATCTAGCATGTCTGTGGTCTGTCTTACCAATGGGTCGAGGAACTCCAAAATTGACTCTTCTACCCATTAATTATTAAGCCCGAGATATTGAGTTATTACATTTTTATTGTTATATTTTTCTTGTCCTTATTGGTCTACTAGACCCTTTAATTGCAATTGTACCCTTTGTCTTCTATATATACCAAGGAGACCTAGTTTTCATGGGCATCTCATCTTGTACATTTATTATATTGTAAAAGGAGGTTGCACCCTCGAAGAGTCTTCTCATTCATTGAATTCTCTCTCGTTCTCAAGGCATGGAGTTACTTCTATTTCTCTTTTTGTGCTATTTGGGTGTTTTGGTGCATAACATCAACCTTATGTCAAGTCTATCTGTGTTGGTCAATGATCACCAATGTGATCACGTGACAAAGGTGCCCAAATCCATTCAAGGATAGGGACACATCCTCCCCCACTAAAAGTCTTTGATGTCCCTAGCAACATCTTCAAGAACATTATGTCCTCCAAGTAGATTATTGAGATTCATGCATTTGTCCATGATTGGCTTCTCCAACCACTTTACATTGTCATTGCCAACGTTATTTGAGAAACTACTCACTATCCATTACTTCATTTGAACAAATCATTTTTTCCCAACTCTGTTGCAATGATCTTGGATCCCTATGTTATTGCTACTACTACCTTATGCTATGGATAAAAACTAAGTTTCCATTATTTCTACAACTTGTTTCTACTACTGCAGTAACTCAACCTCCACTAAGAAGGTTGTGAAACTATCCAAGTGTCACATTTTCCAGTCTTACTACTTCTCTGGTACTTTTTCCACTTTTCCATGATTTTGTACATTGAAATTATCCTATACGAGTGCAGGTAGATAGACATGGTTCCATAGGAGGGGATGATAACTCCCTTTCCATAACTAGAATGGAACCTCCCTTGAGGTTTTAGGATTGAAACTTCTAATGTATGAGTGGAAATTTTCTATTGAAGATACTTTAAGATGAATCAATCAAACCTACAAGATTGGAGCCAAGATGGACAAAAGATCCCTTGCAGAGATGTTGAAGATGATAGGTTCAAATATCCCTAGGGGCTCGAGAGAGGTGGAAGTAGATCAACAACTAACCCAAGTGTGTACCTAAAAATTAGGGTTTTTAATGATCAAGAGAATTCAAGATTCCAAGAGACTTTACAAAAAGGAATATAATGGTATAAATAGGAAAAGGAGTGACCTCAAGGCATAAGAGGATGTTGGATTAACCATTGTCATGGTACCCCAGATGTATGGAGCCATCATACTATACCTTTGTGGGTTTGGGTACCATGGATTTTGAGAACCAAAGATGCCCTATGTTACTTGCAGATCAATAGTCATTGTACCCTAAATAAATTCACAGCATGGCCAATGTTAAAGATCAAGAAGAATTAGGGGTTTGGCCAAATTTGAATTCGTAAATAGAAAGTCCTAAATGGTTTGGGTGGATGTGGACTTGGTTTAATGCATCTTAAGTGACCATGGACCCAAGTTACAGAGTTTGTGCCCCTAATTGGACCCATGAAATTAAGGAATGCACCAAAAGGGTGCTCAAAGGATTCAAAATGAGTCAAATTGGGGACTAAGGACTAGAGACCAAGGGGGAATAGGGACCTAAGGAACCCGCCCAAGTGATAGAGATCCCATTGAGGTCCCACATCTAGGCTAAGGTGAGAGGGTCTCCTGAGAGGTGATCCATTGCATTAGACTAGTAGTTGAGAGAAATTGTAACATCATTGCATGGGTTACATATGAACACAACGTGGGAGTGGACTATAGAAGACACATATCTCTTAGTGGGTAGTCATATACGAGTACGCTAAAAAAAAAATGATATAATACAATTTAAAATTTAGGTCATTGTGTTGATTTTCAACTAAGCCTAACTAGTTGAACTAGAAGTTTCATTGAATATATTAAAAAAAATACATTTTTCACAAACGTTTAAAGCACCATGTAATTTTTTTATTAAACCTACTCTCAAACAATAATAACAATTACAACATCTTGTATGGTTGTATGCTCTTATGCTAAAGAGAAAATAGTTGAACTAGAAGTTTCATTGAATATATTAAAAAAAATACAATTTTCACAAACGTTTAAAGCACCATGTAATTTTTTTATTAAACCTATTCTCAAACAATAATAACAATTACAACATCTTGTATGGTTTTATGCTCTTATGCTAAAGAGCAAATTTATTGGCTTGAATGTGAGCAAAAGATAAAACATAAAGCTAAACTCTTATGTATGTCATGTGGAGAAATGTAACCCTATTTTAAACTTATGTATGTCATGTGGAGAAATGTAACCCTATTTTACCAGTGCGTTATAAAGCTAAACTCTTATGTATGTCATGTGGAGAAATGTAACCCTATTTTAAACTTATGTATGTCATGTGGAGAAATGTAACCCTATTTTACCAGTGCGTTAAGGTCCTTATTGCTATGTAATCTTTATGAATATGTCTATGGAATAAAACCATCATGAACATAGGATTAATGATAATGTAGTTAAAACATAGTGAGTATAATTTAGCATGAAAACACTTTGTTGAGAGGTGGGTAGAAATGATGGGACGTGCTTGACATGATAACTTGGTTGAGATTTTAATATATTGTGACTTCTTCATGTTTGATATGATCTAAATGTTATGGCAAATGACCCGTGAGAAATGATTTAGTGATAGCAAGTGACCCGTGAGAAATGATTTAGTGATGGTTGTAGCTTAGAAAGAAATGAGAATGGATACATTACCTACATTTGAATTATTGTCTCAATCATATCTTTGTTATCCAGTTGTATGCAAAGTGTTTGAACAAATGCCCAAATTAGATTAGGGTGTAAAGTAATGATGGGTATAATAATGATTATGTTTTAGTTCTTGTGGAGCATCAACCTTTACCTAGTATACTTTTGGAAAAATGTGGGTTGTATGCTATTATATAGCATGGAAATTGTTGGTTAGGAAACCACTAAAGTATGGTTGTACATTATCATCTTCAAAGAAGATTTGAGCTAGGCAAGTATTATATGGTTGCACATTATCATATTCAAAGAATATTTGAGCTAGGCAAGTATTCATATAGTATAGATATTTTACTATATTTTTTTTATTGGGTTGAACTCTACTAAAGTATGGTTGTACATTATCATCTTCAAAGAAGATTTGAGCTAGGCAAGTATTATATGGTTGCACATTATCAGATTCAAAGAATATTTGAGCTAGGCAAGTATTCCTATAGTATATATATATTTTTATTGGGTTGAACTCTAGGGCCTAGGCATAGAGTGTTTCCATGTCATTTTGAATATATCCCAAATACTTGACTTAATGGATACATAATGTGAGTTTGAGAAACTTATTGCCTTTATGGAAAAGTTTTGAAATCTTTTCTTAGTGCAATGATGTTAATATACTTTGTATTAACAATGGTTGTTTGAGAAACTTATTTCCTTTATGGGAAAGTTTTGAAATCTTTTCTTAGTGCAATGAGGTTAATAAAAAAAGTGTACACTTTGTATGAACAATAGTGAAATGATATTAATAAAAAAAGTGTACACTTTGTATGAACAATTGTTGTTTGAAAGGATGATTTATGAATGACCTATGATTATGTGGTGATTGGGCTTTGTGATGTTCTTGGAATGGGATGGCAATAAATATGTTAGAATATAAACATTATTGTACCAAAAAAATTTGGTTACATTTTTTTGTTGGGTTGTGGTTTCATAGTATAGAGGTTGTTACATTTAATATTTTAACATTATTAGAGATACTCGACATAAACATGAACATAATTTTTCACTTCTTAGTTCTTGATTCTTAGGAGTTGGATTTATGAGTAAACATATTTTTTTCTTTGAATCTAAGTTTTTGGTTTCATGCATTTTTTTTTATTATACAATCTACGAATAAGGGTTTTTAATCCTTATTATACTTTTAATATTTCTTCCTACATGCCTTCTTGTCAAGTTTTACCCCTTAAGAAAGGATAGGTGTTTGTAGTTCTTTATGGATAAGAATATTTGGTTTTCTTGGTGGGGACTTAATTATAAGGGGCAAGAGAACAAGTAGACCTAAAGGTGCGATCACATAAAAGTTTGAATTTGTGTCTCATCTTAGGGCAAAGAGGTGATGAACTTTGGCATAGTAAAAATGTAAAACATTAAAAATCACAAATATAATAAAAAAATGTTCTCTTAAAATGCATGGAAAATTTAGTCTTTTAAAATTTTAAAATATCATTTAAATATGGTTATGTATAAACATAAGCATAAAAATTATGAATAGGTACAATGTGTAACACCCTATTTAGATCCCTGTATGTATTTGAACATATTTTTATTTGGTTGGTGAGCTAGAATGCTTCTGGGTCAAAGTTCCTTGTATGTGTGTATGTTTAGGCCAGGGTGTCTTTGTGATATGCGTCTGGTGAGCCTCTAAGCTATGGGCGGTATTAAAAGATTTGTATTTTGTAAATCACGTTGTCATAATTAATAAAAAAAAAATACAACACTGTTGCACACCTCAGGGCGAAAAGAGTATGAGAGGCGAGGACTCAACGAGATGGAAAGGGGGCCTAAGGGACTTATGAGAAAGGAGATTATGCTAGGGGGCTAAGCCTGGGAAATATACCAATATATGTTGATGTTTGGGTAGCATCAGAAAGACATTCTACTATATTAATAATTAATAATATGATTATTAATTATTAAACAATATTATTAATGTAATAATATATTTATATAAGGTATAAATATATATCATAAATAAGTAGTTATTTATGATGAGTGTTCCATATATATATTTGTTATCCAAGGGATTTATCCTTTCATGGATGGTCACCATATGTTCTATATATCTGGAACACTCATCATTGTAACAATATATTCATATACAATATCATCTCTTATGAAAATTCAACATGGTATCATAGTGGGTCTGGGTGTGACTCCCTCACGGGAGTGCCCAGGATCCTGAGAGAGCCAAGAGAGCCTAAAAGAAGGAACCCACCTGGAGAGCATATTGAGCATGGGGATGATATTGGTCACCAGGTCGAGGAGTGGAGGCATGTCATCCGAGAATAAATGGGCATACCCTATTATTGCCACTGGATTTAACCTAGAGTCCCAGCCCACGTCAGTTGACGTACTGTGACCCCTCCTTTTAACACTTAAATCAAGCTCTATTAATATCAACAAAATATTACATAGCCATTGGGATAGCGATGATGTGAAAGGAAGATTGAGAATTGGCCCAACAAATAAGATAAGCATCATCGTTATCATGCATATTGATGGAGTCTATGCATGTTCAAGAAGGCGATACTGATATCAGTTTATGAGCTAAAGGTTCCAAGTGTGATTGTGGGCTATCGTGAAGAAGAGTAAAACGATTCAAAGTTCGATCTTGCGATAGGAATTGAGTTTCCAAGATATATAATGATACCAAAGATGAATTCATATGTAAGATTATAGCATGCTTCAAGTATTGATACAACAAAATCAAGAGACATTTTCCATCAAATAATGTGTGAGTGCGATATGAGAAGTTATATAAATTTTCTATCAATCTAACAATATAACAATGGTTTTCAAGGGCATACACAAAGATATTGATATGTTTTTCATAGAGCCTCACTCAAAACCACGAGGGGTTTCTACCTCAATCACATAGAATTGAACATTGGGAGGAGGTTCAAGTCCTGGTCTTATCACCATCATTTCTATGAAAGAGTGCTTCGGGATAGGAATGTGTGATTTCAGGCCATTCATGGCCAAGTTTTGGGGCAAAGCAATATATTCCATGATGTTAAAAAAAATCAAAAGCAGTCAAACCAAGTGATAATAAGGACATGAATATGGTACAACATTAGAGTCAGAGGATTGTGTAGACTCAGAGGGAGTCAAGAATCAGAGGCAGTTAAGACTCAGAGGGAGTCAATTGGATCATGCATAAAGTCAAACATGATGTCATGAAGTGACATTGTCAGATGTGGCATACCTCCCAAGATGGGACTATGCATGATAGTAGAGATAATTCCAGTGACTATGGATGTGGCCTTTTATAGGTCAAAACATGATCGTGCAAAGGAATCTCATGATGAGGAGAATGGAGTTCCTAGAGCTATAGATACAAGAGAGATGGAACCAAAGGATTCCATCCCATGATAGCATGGATGCAGAACAATTTAGTTATGAAGAGGATGCAAAAAAGAGGGTATGGAAGGATGCCATGGGAGCGGAATATCAATTCATAGTAAAGAATGATGTCTGGGATGTGGTCCCCATACCGAAGGAGAAATCAGTAGTCAGTTCAAAATGGATATACAAAAGAAAACATGCAACTGATGGCAGTATTGAAAAGTATAATGCTAGATTTTTGGCTCGAGGATTCTCTTAGAAGGAATGCATTGACTATGAGAAGACATTTTCTCCCATGGCGAGATATACCTCGATCAAGACTATATTTTTATTGGTAGAAGTAATGAAATGGAAGGTGCATCAAATGGATGCGAAGACAACCTTCTTGAATGGTGAAATAAAAGAGGAAGTGTATGTGGAGTAGCCACAAGGGTTCGAGGTACATGACATGGAGACGCATGTGTGAAGATTGAAGAATGATTTATATGGATTGAAGCAGGAACCTAGAGCATGGTATGCCATGATCAACAATTTTTTGACAAGCTTAGGATTTACAAAGAGCAGTGCGGATCCTAACCTTTACTTTAAGGTCATGGATGATGGTCCAATAATACTACTGTTGTATGTGGATGACCTGTTTCTAACAGGTGTGGAAAATATAATCTCATAGTGTAAGAGAAAACTGGATGCCGAGTTTGAGATGAAATATCTCGGGATGATGCATTACTTTTTGGGTCTCGAGGTATGGAAAAAGTCAGGTTAAATCTCCTAGTTTAAGGAAAATATGTTGTGGATATTATGAAGAGGTTTAGGATGATGGAATGTAAACCAATGACATCAAATATGAATTTGATGGATGTCACAACTTCAGAGGTTATGGATGCTACTTTATATAGGAATATGGTGGATTCGTTGATGAAATTGACAAACACAAGACCAAATATATGTATTTTTGTGAACACCTTGAGTCAATATATGGAGCAACCCAGGTAGGTTCATTTGGTTGCAACAAAACATGTGATGGGGTACCTTAAGGGTACATTGGATTATGGTCTTAAGTATGTGACAACCATGAGTTCAGGTTATATGGATATTCGAATTCAGGTTGGGCCGACAATATTTCGGATCAGAAGAGTACTTCAACGTATTGCTTCAGTCTAGGCTCTAGTATGGTTTCATGGAGCAACATGAAGTAGTTGTGTGTATCACTTCGTACGACTGGGGCAGATTATGTGGCATCATGTGCAGCAAGTCACAAAGCAGTGTGGCTTCAAAAATTGTTGACTACTAGACTGAATTTGAATTGTAGGTAAGACCTACAAGAAGAGGATGATGAGACTTGTTCTAGAGGACAAGTGATGAAGTCAACAGGTTGAAGATCCAATTGATATTCAATGCTTGAGAGGGAGCTGGACAGTCAGTTCCATAGGGATATGGGTACTACAGTAAGGAGAAGGAGGCTCCACTGGATGCATGAAGAAATCATATGTGGTGCTCAATATGGCTGAAGCTGAGTATTTGGTAACATGTGAAGTAGTAGTGTGGCTTTGAGAACTGATGTCCGAGTTATTTGGTCTCAGACTGGAGGTGGCCTTAATTTGGTGTGAGAACTAGAGTTGCATGAAGTCGTTATAGAACCATGTGGTCTATGATAGGTCGAAGCATATCAAGATCATATATTACTATGGATATGGGGCAGAAGGGAGCAGTGAGGCTCCAATTTCGTGACTACAGAGGATCAATTTGCAGATGTTCCTACCAAGATGCTGTTAAGGATGCATTTTGAGCACTTCAGGGACAATCTTGGCGTGGTACCTCTATAGAGGGAGTGTTCTCATCCAACATGAAATAGGGTTGGCACTGAGATAGGTGGAACTCATCCAACATGAAAAAGGGGTTGGTACTGAGTGTTCTCATCCAACATGAAAAAGGGATGGCACTGAGACAGGTGGAACTCATCCAACATGAAAAACTGTTGGCACTAAGTGTTCTCGTCCAACATGAAAAAGGGTTGGCACTGAGACTGGTGGAAATCATCCAACATGAAAAATGGTTGGCACTGAGTGTTCTCATCCAACATGAAAAATGATTGACACTAAAACCAGTTGAACACATCCAACATGAAAAAGGGTTGGAACTGAGTGTTCTCATTCAGCATGAAAAAGGGATGGCACTAAGATAGGTGGAACTCATCTAGCATGAAAAAGGGTTGGCACTGAGTTTTCTCATCCAACATGAAAAAGGGATGGCACTGAGACATGTGGAACTCATCCAACATGAAAAAGGGTTAGCACTGAGTGTTCTCATCTAGCATGAAAAGGGGTTAGCACTGAGTGTTCTCATCCAGCATGAAAAAGGGCTGGTACTGAGACATGTGGAACTCATCCAACATGAAAAAGGGTTGGCACTAAGTGTTCTCATCTAGCATGAAAAAAGGCTTGCACTGAGACAGGTGGAACTCATCCAGCATGAAAAAGGGTTGGCACTGAAACATAGGGTGCACATGATCAGGTATTGATGCATTGCAGGGTAGTGGATGTCATGGGGACGTCTTGTAGTTATTTGAGAACTACCCACATGCCTTAGATACATTGGTTGTGAAGTCACAAGAGTACACATGATGAGGTATATATGCATTTCAAGGTAGTGGACGTCATGGTGACATGTTTAAGCTATTTGAGAGCTGCCCACAGGTAATTTTCAGAGGTAATATTTAGAGGTAATCTTGGCATAATGTAGAAAGTATCCCTCGCTGAGAGGGAGTGTTGATGTTTGGGCAACATCAGAAATACATTCTACTAGATTAATAATGAATAATATGATTATTAATTATTAAAAAATATTATTAATGTAATATATTTATATAAGGTATAAATATATATCATAAATAAGTAGTAATTTATGATGAGTGTTCCATATATATATATATATATATATAATCCAAGGGATGCATCCTTTCATGGATGGTCGCTATATTTTCTATATATATAGAACACTCATCATTGTAACAATATATTCATATACAATATCATCTCTTATGAAAATTCAACAATATATTTCTTAAAAAATTACAAGCCTAAGTTATGATATGATTCCTTAGTTCTTAAGTGAGGAGAGAACAAATTACCAAGTGGGATCAAGGGAGTTCCACGTATGACAAGTGGCATAAAAAGTGTATGCATACTTAATATGGGAGTTTAGTGTGGTTAGGATTTAGTTAGTCAGTCATTCCATTCGATCTGTTTTAGGGTCTGGGTCGGGAGACCGCGTTCCCTGTTGTAAGTCGAACCAGAAAAAGAGTGGAGCTACGAACTATTAGAGATAATACCCTATAAATCCTTGATGGTTTGGGTTGTGAAGAAACATGTTGTCATTCATGTGGAGAAATTCTCTTGGGTGACATAATTCATTGGGGTATATTCCCCTTTGTGCTGGCTTTGTGGGTGCCTATAAAATCCATGAGAGAAGGCTTATGTTCTAAGTATCAAAGAGATTTGATACTTCTTGGTCATCCTATTGCTGAATCCCTAGAAGGGAAGTGGAATAGTCTAAGGATTGTTAAGAGGTGAAAGGGTACACTTCCTTGGGTGGGACATGCTATGGGGAATGGGAGGCTGTGAGGGGAATTGCTTTTATAGTTGGTTCCATTGGCCTTGTCTTTCCTTGATATGTGTTATCAAGCCTTAGTGGGATTGGAGACAGTATCTTTTCATTGTTGGAGTCATAGCTCTGGCTCAATAGTGACTAGTTGTTGAGAATTGGAACAACGATGTCTATGGTTGGGAGGAATGTTAGAGGGCTGCATTTAGTTGGAGCTGCTTTGAAAGATAAGTTCCGTGTTTATGAATCCTTAATTGTTGAATTCATATGATTTACTTCGGTTGTGTTTAATAATTTAATTGTATCTTTCATTTTGAAATGATTGACATGTTTATTATGCCTGTACATGATTTATTCATGGTTGTTTACTTGTCGATATGCATAATAGTAACAAATGTGTGAAAAAATGTACAACAATGGTTAGAAAACCTTATGGGTTTGGTTGAATAAGCTATCAAAACATGATTTAGTGGTAGTGTGCCTCAACTAGGTGGATGGGAACGTTACTTACATGTATATGAGAGAAATTTTGTGTGGCATGCCTCGACTGGGGGATGTGAATGTTACATCATGGTATTAGATCTTATGGTGCAACACTCGAGCTATATGGGTCAAGAATCAAGTTGAAATTGAAGAAATTGCAGGGCCTACAAAATGCAATTGGGACAACAAGTTCTATTTTTTAAGTTCAAAATAGTGAGAAATCAATATGTGGATGTGTTGAGGTTGAAAAATTCCCTTCAACAAACATGGGTACTCCCCAATACATGGTCTCAATTAGAGTACGCACCATTTGGTTTAGAAGGCCCATCTAGATTCTGGCCCGGTTGCCATTACTAGTTTTGAGGGGTCATTGAATGGTTATGGATGCTGTTGTTCCTGAGTCTGTACTAAGGCTTAAAGTACAGTGTCAAGGCATCCGAAAATATGATAATAGTTGATAGAGGTTTTCGCTAACCTTGGTATGGGAAGCTAATGAAG
>JZKD02S2205604.1:368454-387902 GCA_000966675.3 Picea glauca | reverse complement strand
ATCAAACCCCAATGGTACACTCCCCAATGCGATCCAGAGTCCAAGGGGTTCCATTGATGCCTCTGCATCCTCGAGGTCCAAAATCCCGCACACTCAGTAAAATTGAATCAATAGCACCTATCTATGTCAATGCAGTAAAACAACAGGTCACCAACCCATAACGCCTCATAATCAAAATCAATGTTTTAATAGCATTAAATTGGGATCACTTGTGAGCAAGTGTCCTCAAAGAATAAGTTTTCTCAGTGCAGAAGAGTGGGATTTTACATACACCGCCTCTTGGTATAAACTTCATCTCGAAGTTTCACAGTATAAATGATGAAATAAAGTGTATCATAGTATCATAAGCCTATCTATCAAACAAAAATGGAAACTGCTGGCACATATCATATGCGTCCTCCCAGGTCACTGAGTGCGGACTATAGATGTCCCATTGGACCTTGACCTTCTCTATCATTCGACGTCGTAGCTGTCGAATGCGGTGATCCAAGATGCATATCAGCTCAGTCGTGAGCACCCCCTCATATGACACCCGTCAGGTGCTCAATTCAAAACATGTGTACGATCACTAAACAAAATGTATCAAACAAAGACGTGAAATACATCATGCATACGCCTCAAGGAATCAGGCAAGGCTAGTCAATAAGCCACAGACCTCTCTTTTCCACAATCTCATAGGTTACCACGAACCTAGGAGATAGTTAAGCCCCATTTTCCAACTGGATCAAACTCTTATGCAGTTTCAACAACAAGAATACTCGATCGCCACATCATAACTATGGTTAACATGAAGCGCATCGACATAACTCTTCTGTCGATCCTGCGCTTCCTGGATCCTTTTTCTTATAGCTTGCATTCAAAATACCATTTCTTGGATCGCTTTTGGTCCCACCAAGACCCTATCCTCAAGTCAATCCCAACTCAAAGGCGTCTGACATAGTCTCCCATAAAGAAACTCGAAGGGCACCATCTTAATGGTTCTTTGGTAACTATTGTTATAAGTGAATTCCACCAATGGCAAGCATTCTTCCCAACGCTTTTGTTGGTCCATCACATACATGCACAACATGTCCTCCAAGGTTTGGTTCATTCATTCATTCTACCTGTCAGTCTCTCGGTGATATGTCGTACTAAAGTTAAGTTGGGCTCCCAACTCGTCCAAAAATCGTCCAAAATCATCCAGTAAACACCGATCCTCAATTGCATATAATCCTCTTAGGCATGCCATGCAACCTCACAATCTCACCGATGAAAGCTCTAGCTATGTCAGGTGCATGATACATTGTACGCATAGGAATAAAGTGAGCACTCTTTGTCAGAGTGTCTACTACTACGAAAATTGAATCATGTCTCCTTGCCATCAGTGGCAATCCAACAATAAAATCCATCGAAATAACCTCCCATTTCGATTCTGGAATAGCGTGTGGCTGTATTAATCTTGCCGGATCTCTATGTTCAGCCTTCACTTGCTGACATTCTAGACATTTGGCCACATATTTGACTATATTTGCCTTCATTCCCTTCCAAAAGAATAAGGGTTTAAGGTCTTCCCTCATCTTCGTGACTCCCGAGTGATCCATGTAAACTTCTCTATGAGCCTCACTTAGGATCAACATCCTCAACTCGTCGTTTGGTAGTATGTAAATCCGATTTTTAAACCTCAATAAACCATCACTATCAAACGAAAATCCTTCAAATCTTGGTACCATCATTTTGTTTTGTCCTCTAAAACCCTCAACCTATTTGTACCAGTCATCATCATGCTATAAAGTTAGAATCTTTTCACGTAGACTCATTAGAAGAGGTGGCACCGAAAATATGCATGGTCTCTGACTCAATGCATCTACCACTCGGTTCACTATTCCTTTTATGTAAGTAATCTTGAAGTCGTACTCGCTAAGCAATTCCGACCAATGTCGTTGTCGCGCATTTAGGTCACTTTGTGTAAAGATGTGTTGCAGTCCACACTGGTCCGTTTTTAGTTCAAACTTTCATTCAACAAGGTAGTGTCTCCAAACCTTCAAGGCATAAATGATAGCTAATAACTCCAAGTCGTGCGTCACATAGTTCTCCTCATGCCTTCTTAGTTTCCTTGATATGTAAGCGATCACTCATCCGTTTTGCATCACAACCCTGCCTAAGCCTTCCTTGGATGCGTCGGTGCATACCAAGAAGTCTATTTCCATGTCAGGGACCTTTAGTATTGGTTTTGATGTCAACAACTCCTTGAGCCTCTAAAATGCTTCCACGCATTTCTCGGTCCAAACAAACTTCTTGTTCTTATTCTACAATTCCATGATCGAATTTGTTATCTTCAAAAATCCCTCGATAAACCGTTGATAGTATCCTGCTAAAACCATGAAGCTACAAACTTTTGGGACATTTGTCGGTGCAGGCCATTCCATAATAGCCTCAACCTTGGCTGGATCCATGACGATACCTTCATCAGAGATGACATGCCCTAAGTAGTGAATCTTCGATTGATAAAATGAGCATTTGGACAACTTCCCATACAATTTGTGCTCTCGCAAACATTGTAGTACCAAGCGTAAGTGCTCATCATGCTCCTCCGTCATCCAAGAGTAAATCAAAATATCATCAATGAATACTTGGATGAACTTCTCCAAGTACTTGCGGAACACCCCGTTCATCAAACTCATAAATACCCCTGGGGCATTTGTCAGTCCAAACGGTGAAACAGTAAACTCGTAATGTCCAAACCTCGTCTTAAAGGCAGTCTTAGGGACATCATCCTCCTTGATCCATAACTGGTGATACCCTGGTCGCAAAATGATCTTTGAGAACATCGTTTCACCCTTCATCTAATCGAATAGATCATCAATCCTTGGAAATGGATATTGATTCTTGATTGTGGCCTTGTTCAATTGAAGGTTGTTAATGCAGAGCCTCCATGACCCATCCTTCTTTCATATGAAAATAACAGGCGCACCCCACGGTGACACACTTGGATGTATTGGTCCTAGGTCTAGTAATTCTTTCAGCTGCATTATCAACTCCTGTAACTTTGGGGTTGACATCCGATAAGGCGTTCTAACTATCGGTTCAGTTCCTGGTTTTAGGTCTATAGTAAACTCCAATTCCCTCTCCAGTGACATCCCAGGTAACTCCTCCATAAATATGTCTGCAAACTCTCTGACCACCAGAAGGTGTTCTAGACCTTTCGCTACTCCCTTCTCGTTTAATGCAAGTATCGCATAAATATTGCACCCCTTGTGCATGCTCTCCCGTAGCTGCAAGGAAGAGATGAACCTAAGGGAAACTCCCTGGTTCCATCCTACAATCACATGTCTCTGTCCCTCATCATCGACCAAGCTCAACCATTTCATCTTACATTTGAGTATCGCCTCATGTGATTCCAACCAGTCCATACCAATCACGACATCATAAGATCCTAATATCGTGACGTACAGGTTGGCCCTTGTGAAAAAATCTCCCAGGTTAATGATACAACCCATAACCCTTCCTGCAACCTTTTGTTTGGCTCCCGAAGCCATCTCTACGAAGATAAAATCATCCTGTTTGATTTCCTTTACCTTAATCCTTTTTAGCGCTGCACCCAAAATGAAAATCTTGGTAGCACCAGGATATATCAAAATACTAAGGATCTGGTCAGCGATGGTACCCGACGTCTCGAGCACAGTCGACTGGTGCTCTGCCTGACAGTTATTCACCGCTGCATAAATCTGATGGGCCTTGCCCATGTATCCCACAGTAGTGGGTCCAACTGATCTAGACGCTCTAGTCCTCTCCACCGGGAAGTCGCGTTGGTAGTGTGGCTCCCCACACATCCAACACCCCTTCTTCGGTCCAGTACTCCTGGTACCCGAAGTAGAATATGAATTCTAACAATAAGGCCAAACTCGAACTTCTTGACCTTAAGTTTCTGGGTAACTTGGTGCAGAGCATATTGAAGCAGCTCCAAAATGGGC
This sequence comes from Picea glauca, assembly GCA_000966675.3. Lineage (NCBI taxonomy): Eukaryota > Viridiplantae > Streptophyta > Pinopsida > Pinales > Pinaceae > Picea > Picea glauca. The sequence continues at coordinate 383,952 of JZKD02S2205604.1, read as the reverse complement.
CTCGTACGCAGGCACCATGCGACTACCTTATTACAAGGCGTTGAACTCGTTGAGATGACGCTCAATGAATTCCTTAGAAAAATACCTCTCTTGGAACCATCCCTCGAACAGTTCCCATGACACGTCATCGACGACCATGTTCAAAAGGGGAAAGAGCATCTTCCTCCATAAAATAGCACTCCCTTTCAGTCTAAAGACCACCATGTGGACCTTCATGCTGGAGGTTGTAAACGTGAAGTGTGAAGCACACGCCTTGCTCTACAACTATGATTCGACGACACCACCATCCGTGACACTTGTGGATGCTAGAACTCATCTCTCTCAAGATCTTGGAGGATGCTACTAGTACTAGCTATTGCACATTGTGAACCCTCAGAGGCGCCCTCTAAATGTGATCTCCACAAGGACATGTTAAGACTTTTACTTAACGCAAGGGTTAATACTCACAGGTTTGCTGCAGTGGAAATCCTGGCGATCCATAGTCACAGGGTTGAACCCACTCTGATACCATATGTAACAACCCCTCTTCGTTATGAATACAACCAAACAACAGTGCAAATTTTATTCTTTTTGTTTTGGAGGAAAGGCAACGACAATGACAGTTGACCACACCACTGACGACGAACGCAAGCACACATTCCAGGAAAATGGGAAACTATGACTCCACTCACTAACACAAGGGAAATTGGGTGAATCAAGTGTAGAAAAACAAGGAGGAACGACTACCCGCATGACACAAAATGACCATGCCTACAAGCTAAGGGACAACATCCCCATCCCGATGCAACATCCAAACAACAAGGACTAGAACCTCTAGGCACATGAACTCAATGCCTGAAGGCATTCAACCCATGTGCCATAAAGCAATTGGAAAAACTTGACAACACTCACACAGAGCGCACCGACTCCAGCCAAGTTCTCACTCACCGTTATCCCATAGGGTGCGCCATGATCCTGTCATCAGGAATCATGCCATTCCTAGGTGATAGATGCGTCAATAACCTTGACGCAATATAAGCTATCCAGACTGAGGACTCTAGACAAACATATGTGCTAGGAACCGAATACCAATAAGAAAAACCACACCCATACCCCAACAACAGGTTGACGAAATGCCAGAGGAGGAAGACAAGGGATGACACAATCCAATACACAACATCATCCCCGACCCAACCAATCACCTAGTCTAAACAAGTCAATGATAATAATCTATTTTAACATGGGTTCCATTCTAAACGGGGCATGTCAAAGTTACAATCAGTCAATAATGCACCCGCTAATTTAACGATAATACAATTAATCTTGCAAGTCTAAGTAAGAAATATTTAAACTATAATTATAAATACCATTTACCTCCATTATAATCAATTTAGCAACTCTAAAATTGGCAATCTAGTCTTTACTCACCAACCTAATTTTAATCATTAATACAACCTAATTGGGCAATTCTACATTAATCCAAAATCCCCATCCAGCTATCCATTAACTTGAATAACAATATTAACAAGCTTAATGTATGATGCTACTATTATAACACCTATGAACAATTTAATCTCAACATGTAGTGTAGCTATATTGACCGAACCAATAATATTAGCTGTCGATTATCATTGAGAAGGAAACTGCTAACTACTAACATCGCTACCACAATATAAGAAGGCAATTAACATAGCAGTTACCTAACGATTAAATTATCAATAACAAGGCCATTTACATGACTGATATCATAACAAGTAATAAAGCAATAACAAGGCGATTAACATGTTGAATAACATAACAATTAATATAACAGTACCAAGGCAATTACATGACTTTTAACATAACAATTAATAGATCAATAACAAGGTGATTTCATACTGTTTAACCATTTGACTCGCTGCAGCAATTAATCAAAAATAAGGAATCTGTTGATCATTAGATCATGGTAGAAAATAACATGGAAATTAATAAGGCAATAATATAGCTTTTATCATTGCAATTAAGATGGTAATTAATAGTAAAATGTAGGCAACATTTAAGGAAAAATGGTGTCCAATCCAACAATCGTAGTCAGCCATTTAAAGGGGCAAAATGTGGTCACACCGGCAGCAAAACGCAGTCCCAGTTAATGGTGAACCACTGTGCATACCTCAGCAAGCACATGCTACCAATTAATGGAAATTCGTGGGTATTTAACAACAACTCAGTCCATCATTTGAAAGAAAAAACATGGGCATTTAAAACAACAATCTTAGTCTCATTTGGAAGCAAAAATGTGGGCATTTAAAACAACAAACTTAGTCTCATTTGCAAGCAAAAATGTGGGCATTTTAAACGGCAATCTTTTTCTGATTTGAAAGAAACAATGTGGGCATTTTAAATGGCAAACTTAGTCTCATTTGAAAGCCAAAACATGGGCATTTTAAATGAAAAATCTCTATCTCATTTGAAAGCCAAAACATGGGCATTTTAAATAACAATCTCTGTCTCATTTGAAAGCAAAAAAGTGGGAAATTAAAACCACAAACTCAGTCTCATTTGAAAGAAAAAACATGGGCATTTTAAATAGCAAACTCAGACTAATTTGAAAGAAAAAACATGGGCATTTTAAATGGCAATATTTGGAAACTTTTAAAAGCAAAAACGTTTTTCCATTTCCAGGATACTAATACAAAATGCATACATGAATCAATTCATTTTTCCATTGCCAAAATACCAATACAAAATGCAGACATGAATCAATTCATTTTTCCATTGCCAGAATACCAATACAAAATGCAGACATGAATCAATTCATTTTTTCATTGCTAGAATACCAATACAAAATGCAGACATGAATCAATTCATTTTTCCATTGCCAGCATACCAATACAAAATGCAGACATGAGTTAATTCATTTTTTTTCATTGCCAGAATACCAATACGAAATGCAAACAACAGTAAGAGAACTGAAAGGATCCAACCAGCCAAGGACAACAATGGAGGTAGGTGGCTGATATGTTTGTCTTTCGCTCATCATCCTCGCACAAAAACACAGGGCATTGAGATCCATAGGTCTATTAACGCCGAAGTGATGACCATGGATTAGGTTCCTAGCTGACTCCTCAAGTGAGGACTGATGTTCTAGGGACGAAGGGAAAACAACCACAATGGTCACAATCAATACACCACATGGCGGTCAAGACATGCAGGGAAACGAAGGCCATGGAAGTCAATCAATCATCAAGATAGTCTATAAAAATTTTAGTCAACAATATAGACAATCAATATACTTACCCAATTAAACAAGCAGATCCCAAGCATAAATCCTACAACAATATACCATACAAAATGAAGAAAGTGTACCGTCACCTGATCGCCCACTCTGAGTTGAAGTCCCATGCGCTCTGTGTAACTCCTGCTTTTCGATCGACGAGATGTCACCAATACCTCCCAGCCAATGATAGGGGTAATCTTCTTCCCCCTTATCCCCCCGAGCCACAAAGGGGCCACACACACTATCTAGAGATTCAACTAGCCCCCAGCTCACCTCGCAAGGCTGAGCTACCACTCCTCACCGAGATGGGTATCCAAACTCCCACATGCTAAGTCATTCAAGTAGAGATTTTTACAGCGTAATGTTACGCAAAAAAGATTACCCCCTTCATCCTTCTCCTCCCTCCATTATATATAATTTCCAAGTCCTTTACCTTCCCAAAATCCCATTTAATTTAATGTTTAATAAATTAAATCCTAAAAATCCTCCACGTACAAGTGTCACCCATCCCCATCATTCCTCCATAAATTAATTTTTCTTTAATTAATTAATTACCCCTATTTCCCTCACCCACCTAGAGTCACTCCTAGAATCCCTCCTAGGTGTCTCCAAAATACCTTATAGGTTTTAATGACTTTCCCCATTATTAATTTGCTAGTTCAGTTTAAAATTAGAAAGCTCTTAAATACTAGATACCTTACTAAGTTTAACTTTCTGCTTTTTCCCTTGTGTTTCCCTTTTCTTTTTATGTTTCCCTCTTTTCCTAGATTCCTAAATATTTTAGATTTCCCTCTTTCCCCTTTTCATTTAGAACTCAAATTGGCAGGTGTAGAAATTAACCCTTTTTCCCTTTTTCATTAATAAATTTTAAATTATCGTAAAATAATAAAACAATTATTTCCCTTTTTTTAATTTTATCCTAATAGATTTTTAGGAATCAATTAAATTGCTTACTCCCTTCTTGTTACAAAATTTAATGAAGGTTATATTTATTATTATTTTATTTTTTATATTTATTTTATAAATACACACACACACACACACACACACACACACACACACACACACATATATATATTAAATAAGTACATAAAATTTTACCACTAGCATAATTTAGAACTAGACCTTAAATTTTCATGCTGGGTGACAATTTATTAGGGAAATTGTTTTTAAAAATTCTTATCACGTTATTCATCCTAAGGCCATATAGGTTCATTCATTTATTATTAACAAAGTGACGTGCCCTTCAGGACGCACTAGGTGCTCCAAGGGTGCCACTCACCTCAATGTTCCCTCGTGCGACATGCCCTTCAGGATGCACTACGTGCTCCAAGGGTGCCACTCGCCTCTTTCAATTTTTCTTGCACAACGTGCCCTTCAGGATGCACCACATGCTCCAAGGGTGCCACTCGCCTCTTGACTGACTTGGTAGAAATCAAAAACCCCTAGAGTCAATACTCTGCTAGGTGAACTTGTGGGAGACTAAGGGTCTCTAAGGAATAATGCCCCCACCTTATTGCCTGCCCCTTAGAATCATCGTGAGCGATTGTCGCAGTCTGCCCTAATGACATCATGGGTCCTCTCGAACTAGGTAAATGTTAACCTATAGTTAGAGCCACGATGAGAGTGCTAGTAGGCTGTGGCATGGTTGTTGTCCACACCTCTCCCTCAACATCTCTGGTAGTCGTGCATGACCCCTCTACTCCACATGTGAGTCTGGTCGGCAAGCTATCATCAACCTGCATCATCAACGAATCATGTCAGAAATATATCCATAATCATATCATCTAATCAGATGCACTAATATCACAATAAAAAAATCAAACCCCAATGGTACACTCCCCAATGCGATCCAGAGTCCAAGGGGTTCCATCGATGCCTTTGCATCCTTGAGGTCCAAAATCCTGCACACTTAGTAAAACCGAATCAATAGCATCTGTCTATGTCAATGCAGTAAAACAAGAGGTCACCAACCCATAACGCCTCATAATCAAAATCAATGTTTTAATAGAATAAAATCCGGATCACTTGCAAGCAAGTGTCCTCAAAGAATAAGTTCGCTCAGTGCACAAGAGAGGGATGTTACATATGTGATCTTTGAGGTGTCAAATAATGGTGGAAAATATGGCCGAAGGAGGTCCACATTGAACAATGGATGCAGGGCAAGGAAGGGTGGAGTGTTGAGCTTAAAATCATTGCTAACCATAGCCTTGGTGATAGTGTAAGGCCCATAGCAAAGTGGGCTAAGCTTCCTATAGGGCCCCGTGAGACGCTCCTTCTGCAAATGTAACCAGAATTTCTTGCCAACAAAAAACTGGTGTGGTACACTGTGTTGATCATGGCGTTTCTTATACTTAACATTGTATTTATGCAAAATCTCCTAGAGCTACTGACAAATGTGTTGAATCCACTAAATGAATTTGGTGGCTTTGTCGATCACAGACTGATCATGGGAAGATGTGGTCTGTGTGGTGGCAAGAGGAAGTGTAACATCAATGGGTCCCAAGGGTTGGAATCCCAGACCCACCTAAAATGGGCTATGGTTGATGGAGCTATGGAGAACTCCATTGTAATTGTGTTGAACATAGGGGAGACTCTCATCCCATGTACGTGGATTCTTCGAATTGTACATGCACACGATGTGCACAATCATCCAATTGATGACCTATGTTTGGTTGTCGGTTTGGGGGTGGAAAGAAGTGGATTTTGTGAGCTTGGTGTCCAACAATGACCAAAGACTCGACCAAAATGTGTTGAGGAACCTATTGTCCCGGTCGGAGATGATGGTCTGTGGTATCCCAAAGTGGACCCTCACTCATTTGAAGAAGAGCTTAGCAATATCCGTCATTGTTATATTGTTCTTGTAGGATTTAAGGATGGCCATCTTCGAAAACTGATCAACGACCACAAATACGCTATCATTTCCTTTCTTGGTGGACGATATGCCATACATGTAATCCATTGAGATGGATTCCCAAGGCTTCTCAGGAATAGGAAGAGGGTTGTATAAGCCTTGCTTCTTGATAGTTGTCTTGGCAATGGTAGAGGCGGTGCAAGATCTGATATACTTGCTGATGTCCTGTCGAAGTTTTGGCCAATAACAATGTTTCTGAAGAACGACCGTAGTTTTGTCCATGCCAAAATGTCTTCGCACCCGACTGTAGAAGTCTTCCCAAATCTAATTTGCATGATATCTTGTAGGAACATAGAGATGGATCAAGTGGCATACGATTTTGTCATGGATGTGAAAATTGGTGACAGTCGCTCTTGTACCCAAGAGCTGATAGGTGGTGGTGAAGTCTGGATCTTGCTGATACAGTTGGGGCCACTCAGATGCTTCATGTCCACAGGAATGGAGAATAGTGGTGAGTGAAGCCATAAGAGGCTGAATGAGGCAGTTAACAAAACGATTTGAGATACATGTCTTATACTTGATGTTTATATGGAACTTCTACAGGTAGGTTGAACACTTCGGATGGTGGTCGTTCTGCAATTTTCTCTGTGTATGTATGAACTACAGAGGATTTTGATCAGTGTGTATGATTGTCTCTTTTCCCATAATGTAGTGATTCAATTGAAGAAAGGGTTGTACAATGGAATACATTTACTTGTCATAGGTGGGGTAGTTTTGGATAGTATCAGAGAGTGTATCACTATGGTATGCCACCAGATGCCCGTGTTGAGTGAGAACTGCACCCAGAACATAGTTTGATGCATCAGTCTCAATCTCGAACATTTTTTGTAGATCGGGCAAGGAGAGTATTGGAGCTGAGCACAAGCGATGCTTCAAATCATCAAATTCTCTTTGTTGTTCCCTCCCCCACATGAAATTTTCCCTACCACCTCCCTTGGTCACCTGGGCGAATCTCAACACGAACCATCGGTAGAAGTTGGCTAGTCCCAAGAAGCTCTAAATATCAATTAGTTTGGTCGGGCATGATTAGTCACACAATACTTGGATCTTAGCTAGATCAAAATGTGCCCCATGATCATCAACAATGTAGCCCAAGTATTGGACCCTGTTCATGCCAAAAGATCATTTTTCCAAGTTGGCATATAGCTTGTGCTGTTGCAGAATGGTCAAAACCTATTGAATATGTCGCATGTGCTCCTCCCATGTGGTACTAAAGATGAGGATGTCATCCAAATATACTACCACAAAGGATTTTGTGAAGGGTCTCAATACAACTTACATCAACCTCATGAAAGTGGTTGGTGCATTTGTTAAGACAAAGGGCATGACTAGCCATTCAAAGAGACCTTCTTTAGATTTGAAGGTTGTCTTCCATACATCCATTGGTCCGATGGGAACCTGGTGGTAGCCAGGCTTTAGTTCAATATTTCTGAAGAAATTTCCCCCCTTGAGTTGGTCAATAAGGTCATCAATCCTAGGAATGGGGTACCGGTTCCTGACTGTGATTTTGTTTAAGGTTCTATAATCAATGCAGAGTCGCCACATCCCATCCTTCTTCTGCACCAGTAAAATCGAGATTCTTCAAGGGGAGGAGATGGGTCTAATGTGCCCCTTTTGAAGCATCTCTTGCATCTTTTGCCTATTTTTTTCATTTTCCATCAACGAGCGACGATATACTGGTCCATTAGGTAGAGGTGCATTGGGGGTTAGATCAATTGGATGCTTGACTTGGTGGTGTTTCGATACCCCTGTAGGCGAGGAGAAGATGTCTATGTATTTTTCCATGATCTCGTCCACTTGCTAATGCTATAAAGAAAGGCTTTGTGTAGAGGCCACATATGTGGATGCGACATTCTACTTACTATTAGAATGGATCACAAATAATAGGAACTTTCCAGTCTATGAGATGACCTTACTGCATTGCTTAGCAAAGATTAAAGAAACAACAGTAAGCGGTGCTACCTCTGGTATCCTGTACAATTTTCTACCGAAATTAATAATAACACTACAAGTTCTAGACTCATACACAACATGATGCTTCTATAAATATGGTTGACCTAAAATAACATCACAAACGTCAATGTGAGAAATATCACACAGTACCTCATCTTTGAAAGTCTTGATGTTGTAGGCCAAATGACACTGTTGGTTGACACGGAGATCTCTTCCTTGGCAAAGCCAGCCGATGGTGTAGGGTTGTGGGTGTGGTGTCATTGGAAGGTCCATCTTCTTGATGACCTCTGGTGAAATCAGACTCTTTTGACTCCCGCTATTGATAATGAAATGAAGTAGATCTCCCTTTACCCGCATATGTGAGTGAAAGAGGTGTTCTCTTTCCTCTAGTTCTTCTGGTTCACTTGGTCGGACTTTGGTGGTAGTGACAATGGCACTGGGTTCATCATCGATAATATTCTTCCATCCTTTAGGATTTGATTCGAAATCATAATTGGTCTCTGACTCAGAAGCCTTCAATTCCTCCATGAGTGACTGTTTGGAGCGACATTCTCCGGTGTTGTGCCAAGGGATCTTATGGTACTCACACCATTTTCCTGTGTCCTTCTTCGTATTTTCATTGCCTTTCTTATGTTGTGGCTTGGACTGGTTGTATTTGGGTCATCCATATTGACTTGGTCCCTTACTATGTGGGTTGGGGTCGCATTTTCCCTGCTTCGGCTATGAGGGGTTTGTAGATCCAAACTCTCTCCTTTTCTGCTTAAATTTCTACTCGATCTTGATCACGTATCTATAAGTCACACCCAATGAGGCGATGTCAAGAAAATCCATTTCTGTTTGAATGTATCTATGAAAACATATGTGGTCTTTGAGCACCATATGATGCTCATAGTATTTTATACCCAATTTGGTGTGCAGGGTATGGAAAATATTGGTGAAATCTGGTACTATCTAGTCCCTTTCTTGACGTAGGGTGCTCCACCTGGTGTACTGGTCATCGTAGCTTCCAAAAGGGTAATACTATTATTTAATGGAATCCCGGAAGGAATATCATGTAGGGGCCACCACAAACATTGCATATTCCTCTACGACCCTTTGCTCAAATTTAGTATCCCACCAGTCTTTAACATGGGGAATGACCTTGAGGAGTACAAAAGTGATCTTTTCCCTATCGAAAAAATTGTGGACCGAAAAATACCCTTCGAGCATATTCAACCATTTATCTACAACATTCGCATATATCAGTCCTTCAAATAATGGAATATCGAAATGTATGTTAAGGTTTAAGCTATTATTAAAGTTCTTTGCATTTCACTAGATAACAATATCATAAGATAGGATCACTAATAAATACACAATCACAAGAGACACGTCATTTATCCTGGGAAACCCTCATGGGGGAGAAAACCTAGAAAAAATTCCTTATTATAGATAGCTAATACAATGCCAAGAGATAACTCAAACAAATACAAAAAGTCCTCTCCCAAGAATGCACCTCTCTCTCTCTCTCTTCTCCAACTATAGCTCTGAAACTTGCTTCTTAATGAACAAGTGAGTGTGTGTCTAAGTGAGGTGCTAGCCTCCTTATTTATACAACTCTAGCATGTGTGAAGGTGTCTTTTCACTGGCAGGGCCAACTTCTCAATCTGGGTGGTTATAACCACCTTTAATATATTATGGGGCCTCTTTAATATATTCTGGGGCTGACTTCTTATTCTGCCTATTACAATTATGTTTTGACAAATCCGCAAAAGGGGATTTGGTCTTTTACAATAGATGATATGATCAATACACAATAAGGGATCGATCTAATGAATAATACAACAATAATAATTAGAATACACTTTTCATTTACATTATTTCAACACTCCCCCTTAACAAGAAGGGTATTCTATAACAACATCAAGCGAGAGAGAGGAAAAAATCATCAACAACATCAGGTGGGTGAGTGGACAACATCATCAATATCATCTTGGAACACTGACTGGCATATCTATAAAACATCGAAAGTTTTTCTCATCATCAACACAACACAAAGGTTGGAGCATCATCAACATAGCATGGAGCTGGAGTAGCATCATCATCCTCATCGGTATGAGGCTAAGGTAACATCATCATCATCTTCAACATTAAAGCCAAAATATTATCATCATCATCACCTTCTACAAGGACTCAGGAGCTAAAGTGGCATCATCATCATCATCTTTAGCAAGAGGCTTAAGTGGCATCATCATCATCATCTTCAGCAAGAGGCTAAAGTGGCATCATCAACATCATATTCAACAAGAAGATGAAGTGGCATCATCATCATCAACTGCATCAACATGGATTAGTATAACACTAATACATCATCATCATCGATAACAACACAAGGCTGATACAACATCAAAAGCAACAATATTACATCACAAAGGCTGACAACACATCAACACAAAACAAGGCTGGAAACACATCATCACAGCACGAGGCTGGCAACATAGCATGAGGCTAGAAAGACATCATCACAACACGAGGTAGCAACACAACACGAGGCTGGAAACTCAACACAACAATTAAGCTGGAACACCAAACAAGAATTACGCTGGAAACACAATACTAGACTGGACTTATGTCACAACAATTAAGCTGGAAGCATGGTACTAGACTGGCTTTACGTCACAACAATTACGCTGGAAGCACGGTACTAGACATATATCAACACAACAATCTAGACTGGCTTTACATTACATCAATTAAGCTGGAAGCACAATACTAGGGATATATCAACACAACAATCTAGACTGACTTTATGTCACAACAACTAAGTTGGAAGCACAGTACTAGGCATGTCTCAACACAACAATCTAGACTGGCTTTACATCACAACAACTAAGATGGAAGCATAGTACTAGGCATATCTCAACACAACAATCTAGACTGGATTTACGTCACAACAACTAAGCTGGAAGCACAATACTAGGCATGTATAAACACAGCAATCTAGACTGGCTTTGCATCACAGCAACTAAGCTGGAAGCACAGTACTAGGATGGCATATCTCAACACTAGTCCCCCTTTCGAGGGAGGTCCTTTCAGACTATACCAAGCTTATCTCAAAAGTGCTCAAACTTTACATGAGATAGAAACTTGGACAACACATCGACAACCTGTTCATCCGTGCTAACATATTGGAGCTTTATGGATCCTCTCTGCACCATGTCATGGATGTAATGATATCGGATATCTATGTCCTTCGACCTGTCATGAAATACAAGATTCTTTGTCATCTTTATGCATCTCTAGTTGTCACATAGGATTGTGTTTACTTCCATCTCTAGGTCGAATAGACTAGTCAATAACTTATGAAGCCATATAGCTTCGCATCTGGTAGAACACACAACAATGTATTATGCTTCCGCTGTAATGAGAGCAATGTTGTATTGCTTCCTAAGCTTCCATGAGATCATGGCTGATCCCAAACGAAAAAAACATCATGAAGTGCTCTTCCTGTCAGAGACACTTCCAACCCAATCTAAATTAGTGTACCCACTCAGTGTGAAATCATGATCTCCATCATAGCTGAGACCACAATCTAATGTACCCTTAAGGTACCTCATCACATGTTTAGCAACAACTAGGTGAACATGTCTGGGTTCTACCAGAAACTGACTCAAGGTGTTCACGACAAAACAAATATTTGGTCTAGTGTTCATCAGGTACATCAGTGATCCAATGATCTGTCTATACAATGTGGCATCAATCAATTCTGATGAAGTGTTGACTAGTAGCTTCAGCTTCATTTCCATGGGTGTATTCATGGGCTTTCACTCCAACATGTCGAATCTCTTCTGGATTTTGACTACATACTTCCCTTGTTTAAAGAATATTCTCTCTAGACTCTGCCATACCTCAAAACCTAAGAAATAATGCATTAGGCCAAGGTATTTCATCTCAAATTTGGAAGTGAGCTTCTTCTTACATTTGGTGATGAGATTTTCTTCTACAGTTAAGAATAAGTCATCCACATACAACAACAATATCACTGGCTCATCGTTCATAACATTGAAGTAGAGGTTATAATTTTCTTTACTCTTGGTAAAGCCCAAGCTCATCAGAAAATTGTCAATCCTGCCATACCAAGCTCTAGGAGCTTACTTCAATCTATACAGAGCCTTTTTCAGTTGGCATACATGAGTCTTTCTATCTTCAATATTCAAATCATTTTTTCTCATTACATTGTACCAATCAGGTACACTTGCTTAGCTGCAACTCAATCTACACAATCATGTGCTAGCTCTATGTGCCTTCTGCAAGGCACTATCTGTCTCACTGTCTAGGAGTATGTCCTCTAATCTTTCTGCAACTGTTCCTTATGGAATCTGGGACTCTGCACCTACAACTTCTCTGAGGCTGAGAATGACTGCTTCATTCTCATTGTGGGTGCTAAAATATGAGAGTAACTCCTTATTTCATCACGTCAAGAGTTTCATCTAAAACTGAGAATGGCTCAATAACTGATATTGAGGATATCTCTTCTTCTTTCATGGGGGTAATGCTATCATAGTCATGTCTCCATGACCCAACTAATGTACTACACCAACTGCCACTCAATTTTAAATATGGGGATTTCTCCCCCTGCATCTCATACTATATATGAATCATGGTTATAAGTACTAGAACTATTTCTTCAATAACTATCTTGTCATAGTCTTCTCCCTTTTGCTGGGAGAATTCTCTGGACATACATCAGGCTTTGTATATCTGCAACACGTTTGATCTGTATAGATCAATATTGGAAGTCAATACTGACTTCTCTTCTCATGGAAGAATCCATATCCTATTCTTTCTGACTAGCTTCCTTCTTTGTCACTAAAACAAGCGAATCCTCCCAGAGATTTCATATCTCCTAGGAGTCTATGAAGTTACAATCTAGTCTTCTCATGGCATCTATCTTCCAGTCCTGGAAGTTGTCTCTTTATTTGATCCTTTATGAGATCAGGCTTACTCTCGATTTCTTCTGAGTCTACAAGGACTTCATAATATCTTATAGGGTTTACTTGGTATTGCATACCAAGTCTAAATATGAAGGATAGATTCAGGCTTCAAATGAGATCTACTTCCCATTCTAATATTCGGTCATCTTTGGAGCCTTTTGCTCCTTTCAGTCAATTATCATATGAGGTATTCTGAATCTCAAGAGACATCTTTCTTCTTCATCTTCTTTGGTACATGAGTGTATATGGTCATGTACATAGTCTACTTCATGTCTCATATAAATATGTTGCCTTCTGCAACCTTCACTATATCTTTCTCAGGGTTATTACCTATGACCTGAAACAAGGTCATCAAAACAACAAGCAAGAATAATATCCTTTTGATAATAATAGATAAAGCAATATCACGAATAATCATCACAGTATCTCCTTTAGAGATATCACTCGTGGCTTGTCTAAAGCAATGATCAAAAGTAAGAGAGACACTACAAAATGAGGTCAACAGTCTTATAGTGTTGTGATCGAACATTCCTTCATGGCAACCTGAAACTAACACATGAGGTTTCTCCTAGAGGAGGTGTTAGTTGTATCAGGAAAATGATTACATTAAGCATTTACCTCTATATTCTCACATGATACCAAGTATAATACTTTTCAAAGACTGCTATCTCAACTTGTCATGTGTAACTTTGAATCTTATCAACTTGATTAATCAAACCTAGGATCTGGAGCCTTGTCCTCAAGAATGAGTGCTTTCTTTTCTTCCAAGTCTCCTTCACTCAAGATGACGAGTGCTTTCTTCAATCTGTCTTTTGTACTAAGACAATACACTATCTTGACAGAAGGTTGGGTTAGAGGATAAGCTCTATGATCTCAACTTTTAATCCATCTAAAACATTAACTCATATTTTGATCAAAGGTTAGAATGATGGGCATAGCTACAACATGCAACACTGATCAAAATAATGTCATAACAAACAGATGCATATCAGAATAATCACACCTGGGTTTCATTATTCCTTTAAATGTGTTGGATATTGAGATCCTTATGGATCTATATCAAGAGATCCGTTCTCCTACAAATACCATTTAAACATATGTGAGTACATACCTCTGATAGCATTTGCAGGTAGTGGCATCATCTCACAACAGCGGTAATCATTGCCAACTCTTAAAAACTTCAATGGTGACTACAACTGGTACTACGACTGATACTTCAACTAGTACTGCTGCTACAATTGATACTGCAACTGGTTCTGAGATTGCAACTACAACTGCAACTTAGGGTTTTATGAGGAAACCCTAACTTTTCAAACTTCAAATTTTGAAATTCTGATCTAGGGGATAGATGCACCAAGCTGAGGAGAGTAAGCTGGTGCAGTCAGATTTATGAAAATCCAACTTTTACCCCTTCAAACTTCATCATCAGATTTCTGGACTAGTGCTTCTGGTTTTCTGGTACTTCTAGTACTCCTGGTACTCTGGTACTTCTGGTTTTCTGGTACCTAGTGAAAACTAGGGTTTCACTTTCTGGGAGATCTAGCCACTGAAAAATTTGTGTTGAGGATGCCAAAGTGATCCTTGAGGAAGGGCACACTTTTCTAGATGGTTTTGGGGCTGAAATACTTCATCAACAAAAATCCCTAATTTGCATGTACGACAATAGTGACGTTTTTCACTTTCTCTTGTGAAAGATGCTCTCTTCAGCTTAGCTCTGATACCATGTTAAGGTTTAAGATATTATTAGAGTTCTTTGAATTTCACTAGATAACAATATCATAAGATAGGATCACTAAGAAATACATAATCACAAGAGACACATCATTTATCCCGGGAAACTCTCATAGGGGAGAAAACCCAACAAAACTTCCTTATTATAGATAGCCAATACAATGCCAAGAGATAACTCAAACAAATACAGAAATTCCTCTCCCAAGGACATGCCTCTCTCTCTCTCTTCTTCAACTGCAGCTCTAAAACTTGATTCTCAATGAACAAGTGAGGCGCTAGCCTCCTTATTTATACAACTCTGGAACATGTGAAGGTGTCTTTTCATTGTCAAGGCCGACTTCTCAATATGGGTGGTTATAACCACATTTAATATATTATGGGGCCTCTTTAATATATTCTGGGGACGACTTCATATTCTTCCTATTACAATTATGTTTTGACAAATCCGCAAAAGGGGATTTGGTCTTTTACAATAGCCAACATGATCAATCTGCAATAGGGGATTGATCTAATGAATAATACAACAATAATAATTAGAATACACTTTGTAGTTACATCATTTCAACAATTTACATGTACCTTGAAAGGGGTTGCATGGCCGCTTGATGAAGATGCTTCTCCTATGGGAAGTCATCGAAGGATCTTTTCAAAGTTGTCCATCATTTCATTCCTTTGTCACGCGAGGGATTCCT
>JZKD02S2205604.1:353522-368444 GCA_000966675.3 Picea glauca | reverse complement strand
AACAAAAGGAAGAAGCTTCTACCTCTAATGCTTCATCAACTAATCCTCAAGTAGATGAATTGACCAAGTTAGTCAAATCCCTTTCTACAAAAATGGAAAAATTGAAATTAGAAGGTAGACAAGCTAACAAAAACAATTTCATAAAACCAAATAATGCTCCTCAAATTATTCAAAGATATTAGAGGAACAAATATGATCAAAAGGTTCAGACTCCTCTCCAAAATAATCTGGTTGATGATGAAGAAGGAGAATAATAGGACACTGATCGAAATTCATTGTTTAGGAGATACATATACTTCTCCTCACCTAACTAAATCTGCTTATGAATATTCCTTGATGGATAGCCAACTAAATGACTCAAGAAAGGGAGAGAAAAAAAATGAAAATCAGAGTAAGTACAACTTAATGTCAAAACAAAAAGAGGGAAATCCTAGTACATCAAATCATCCCAAAAAATATGACCCCTCTACTAAAATAGGGGCTACTCCAAATAAAGGAAATGAAGAACAAAATAATCAACCTTAGCTTAAAACCCATGTCCCAGAAGTAAAAGAAATTATGAAATCCCCATACTTTTTTAACTTTGAAAATGAAATTCAGAAGATCAAAATTCCAGTCCCATTTTTAGAGTTGATCAAGAATGAAGATTTCAAAAAATCCATTTCTAAAATGTTGCAGTCTGGTTTTTCTTCCCACTCAATAGATTCAATGAATTTGTAAGATGAAAAACCAACAGTGATATTGGGGCCCTTAGTAGAAGATATGGATGGCACTTCTCCTCCATTTTATACCTCATTGAATGTACATGACAAGGTCTTACACAACTTCTTGATGGAATCAGGTGCATCCCATAACTTAATTCTTAAATCTGTAATGGATGAACTAGGTCTAGAGATCACCAAAACATAGCATGATCTATATTCTTTTGAATCAAGGAAAGTGAAATGTCTTGGGGTGATGAAAGATTTGGTTGTTACCCTATTCCAAATTCCCATGAAAAGTATAGTTATCAATATATTTGTTGGAGATGTTCCCCCTAAGTTTGGAATTTTATTGTCCATATCATGGATTAAGATATTGAGAGGAACATTACAGATGGACCTCTCCTATGCCACAATACTTGTCTTTGGGGGAGAACATAGAACAATGTATAGAGAAGATCAACTAGATTATATTATCATTGATAAAAGTAACCCCATAACCATCCTATTTATGTTTTGAACACTGATTTGGGATCAAGCATTATGCAGATCACTGATCTCCCTCAGCCACCTTTGGAAATAAGAAATCCATCACCAATAGCATGTGAAAAAATAAAGCAAGGTGCTCATGTTTGGATTTTTTTTTTGATGGGGCATACTCTAAAGAAAATTCTAGTGTTGGAGTGGTTTTCATTTCCCCCTATCAAGAAGTCATAAATGTGTCTTTCAAGTTAGAATTTGATACCAAAAGTAACATTGTTGAGTATGAAGCCTTAGTTTTCGGGTTGAGAGATGCTAAAGATATGAAGATTGAGGAGTTATAATTTTTTGGAGATGCAGAGCTGAATGTAAATCAGATCAGAAATATATATCAGGAAAAGCATCCAAGGTTGAGGACCTACAAAAATGAGGTATGGGATATGATTCATAATGTCTTCCTAGATTTCAATATATCCCTTGTCACTAGAGAATAAAATGCATTGGCAGACTCCCTAGCTGTTTCTATTAGCAACTTTAAGATTTCACTACCACCTAAACTCAAGTATGATGTATAAGTAAAATATAAACCTTCCATACCTAAAAATTTCAAACATTGGAAGGTGTTTGAAGATGATATTGAGATAAAAATATTTATGGAGACAGTGGAAGAATATTTTTCACTTCACATTGACCAAGATCTAGATGAGGAAAACAATTCTCATGTTGATAAATTCCTAAATAACATTGCAGACCACAATATTGTACAATTGCCTAGTAATCATATCCCTAGGGGATTGGTTCCTTTAGAGAGATTATTTGATAGTAATGATGTGGTTTTCAAAGTAAGAGGTTCAAATGAAGATGTTGATGTGACAGAATGAAATCTAGGTACTAATGAAAATTCCAAGTATGTCAAACTGTCTAGTAGTGTATCATAAAAAATAAAAAAAATGAGTATATCCAACTGCTAAAGGAATTTGCTGATGTTTTTTCTTGGAAGTATGATGATTTTCAAACTTATGAAACAAAAATTATTGAACAAAAAATACATTTGAAATATGATACTAAACCTTTTAGACAAAAACTAAGATAAGTCAATCCAATGTTGTTGCCCATCATGGAGAAGGAAGTCAAAAAGTTGCTTGATGATCAGATCATCATACCTTTGAGGTACTCTGAGTGGATATCTAATCGTTTCCCTGTTAGAAAAAAGAATGGATAAATTAGACTTTGTGTTGATTTCATAAATTTAAACATGTGTTCTAGGAAAGGTAACTATCCCTTGCCCAAGATGGAACATATTTTGCAAAGGTTGACCGGCTCAACAAGCATGTCCATGATTGATGGTTTCCAGGCTACAATCATATTTCTATTTTTCTAGAAGATAGGGAGAAGACATTTTTTACCACTCCTTGGGGTACATTCATGTATGCCAAGATGTCTTTTGGTCTCATGATTGCAGGAGAAACCTTTTAGCGTACAATGGATATTTCTTTTATCAGAGAAAAGGATAATATTTTGGTGATTTACTTGGATGACATCATAGTGTTTTCAAAATTTGATGAAGAGCACTATCAACATTTGAAGGTGTTTCTTAAATGAAAAAAAATTGTATTGTCACTCAATCCCAGGAAGTCTCTTTTTTATATGAAGGAATGTAAGTTGTTGGGACGCATTGTCTCAATAGAAGGGGTAAAAATTGACCCAAGTAAAGTGGAGGCCATCAAGACTGTATCTCTCCCTAGATCCAAGAAAGAGACCTAGTCCTTCCTGGGTAAGATAAACTTCTTGAGAAGATTCATTTCTAATTTTGCTGAGTTGGTTAAGTTTATCACATCCATGTTGAGAAAGGGAAATGAGGTAAAATGGACACTTGAAGCTAGAAAATATTTTGATCAAATTAAACAAGCATTGACTGAGGATATTTTTCTTATTAACCCTGATTATTCAAGAGAATTTCTGATGTTTTTTATGCCTCACATGACACATTGGTTGTTTTTCTCCTTCAAAAAAAATCAGATGGGATGGAAGAACCTATTTGTTTTTTCAGCAGGGCTTTGAGAGATGATGAAATTAGGTAGGACGTCATGGAAAATAAATCTTATGCTTTGTTTAAATCCCTCCAATTTTTCAGAGTGTATGTTCTGCATTCTAGGATTATTCCTTATGTACCATTAGCCTATGTTAAAGAAATTCTTATCCATATTGACATTGATGGAAAGAGGAGTAAGTTGATCGCCAAAATTCTGGAATTTGACCTTGAAATGAAACCTACCAAACTGGTGAAAGGGAAAGGTTTAGCTAGATTGCTAGCTGAATAAAATTGTAAGAAACTTGAGGTTAATTTCATGAATGCATATTATGTATATGAAGAGACTGGCATTGTTAGCAACAGTTCACAAATTAGTCCCAAATTGACAAAGTGTAATTGGTAAAAGGACCTCATCGATTTCTTGTAGACATTGCAACCACCAACTGGATTTGAGAAGACCTAGGTGAGGGATTTAACTATCAAAGAAATCAGATACTACATTGTTGATCATGTTTTGTATTGGAAGGATCCTGTTGGGCTTCTTCTAAGATGCTTGGACCTAGATGAGGCAAAGAAAACCATGTCTGAATTTCATGATAGCCTATGTGGAGGCCATCATTTGTGGAGGACCACAACATATAAAATACTCAAAGTTGGGTACTTTTGGCCTAGTTTATTTATTGATGTTTGTACAAAGATCAAGGCCTATGATAAATGTCATAAATTCTTAGGAAAGTATAAGCTAAAATATTTTCCTCTGAATCCCATGATGATATATGGTCCTTACTAGAAATGGGGATTATATTTCATCAGAGAGATCCATCCAGCTTCAAGTGGCCAACATCGTTGGATCCTGACTGCTACTGATTATTTCACCAAGTGGATAGAAGCCATCCCTACAATAAATGCAACTCATAAAGCAGTCATTGGTTTCCTTGAAGACATTGTATCAAGGTTTGGATGTCCTAACAAGATTACGNTTATTCAAGAGAATTTCTGATGTTTTTTTTTTGCCTCACATGACACATTGGTTGTTTTTCTCCTTCAAAAAAAATCAGATGGGATGGAAGAACCTATTTATTTTTTCAGCAGGGCTTTGAGAGATGTTGAAATTAGGTAGGACGTCATGGAAAATAAATCTTATGCTTTGTTTAAATCCCTCAAATTTTTCAGAGTGTATGTTCTGCATTCTAGGATTATTCCTTATGTACCATTAGCCGATGTTAAAGAAATTCTTATCCATCTTGACATTGATGGAAAGAGGAGTAAGTTGATCGCCAAAATTCTGGAATTTGACCTTGAAATGAAACCTACCAAACTGGTGAAAGGGAAAGGTTTAGCTAGATTGCTAGTTGAATCAAATTGTAAGAAACTTGAGGTTAATTTCATGAATGCATATTATGTATATGAAGAGACTGACATTGTTAGCAACAGTTCACAAATTAGTCCCAAATTGACAAAGTGTAATTGGTAAAAGGACCTCATCGATTTCTTGTAGACATTGCAACCACCAACTGGATTTGAGAAGACCTAGGTGAGGGATTTAACTATCAAAGAAATCAGATACTACATTGTTGATCATGTTTTGTATTGGAAGGATCTTGCTGGGGTTCTTCTAAGATGCTTGGACCTAGATGAGGCAAAGAAAACCATGTTCGAATTTCATGATAGCCTATGTGGAGGCCATCATTTGTGGACGGCCACAACATATAAAATACTCAAAGTTGGGTAATTTTGACCTAGTTTATTTATTGATGTCTGTACAAAGATCAAGTCCTGTGATAAATGTCATAAATTCTTAGGAAAGTAGAAGCTAAAATATTTTCCTCTGAATCCCATAATGGTATATGGTCCTTACCAGCAATGGGGATTATATTTCATTGAAGAGATCCATCCAGCTTCAAGTGGCCAACATCGTTGGATCCTGACTGCTACTGATTATTTCACCAAGTGGATAGAAGCCATTCCTACAATAAATGCAACTCATAAAGCAATCATTGGTTTCCTTGAAGACATTGTATCAAGGTTTGGATGTCCTAACAAGATTACGACTGATAATGTTGCAACTTTTAAAGATGAGCCTCTGGTCAATTTTTGTGAAACGTTTGGGATCCAACTTATTCATTCTACTCCTTGTTACCATCGGGGTAATGGCTTGGTAGAGTCCTTTAACAAAAGTCTAGTAAAAATCATCAAAAAAATGTTGGAGGATAACGAAAAATATTGGGAATCAAATATGAAGTTTTCTATATGGGAAGATAGAGTAACCACTAAAATATCAATTGGTACTACTCCATTTCAGATGGTTTATGGGACTAAGGCTATTTTTCCTTCTCAACTTGCATTACTGTGGAATTTGTTTTTCAATATGAACAAGGAGAGCTAGATGATATCATTAGGAGGATGCATCGGCTAGTGGAAGTACAACATAATAGGGAGAATCTCTTTGACAAAGCACAGAGCCATCAACAAAAGATCAAGAAAGACTTTGAAAAGAAGGTAAAGAAAGAAGATTTCCAGCTGGGAGACCTAGTGCTCAAATGGGATTCACAAAGGAAAGAAAAGGGTAAACATGGTAAATTCAAAGCTTTATGGATTTGTCCTTTCAATATTTATGAAGGTTTTCAAAATAACACTTATAAATTGCAAAACTTGGAAGACTTTGAACTTTNTGAGGTAAAATGGACACTTGAAGCTAGAAAATATTTTGATCAAATTAAACAAGCATTGACTGAGGATATTTTTCTTATTAACCCTGATTATTCAAGAGAATTTCTGATGTTTTTTTTGCCTCACATGACACATTGGTTGTTTTTCTCCTTAAAAAAAATCAGATGGGATGGAAGAACCTATTTATTTTTTCAGCAGGGCTTTGAGAGATGCTGAAATTAGGTAGGACGTCATGGAAAATAAATCTTATGCTTTGTTTAAATCCCTCAAATTTTTCAGAGTGTATGTTCTGCATTCTGGAATTATTCCTTATGTACCATTAGCCTATGTTAAAGAAATTCTTATCCATCTTGACATTGATGGAAAGAGGAGTAAGTTGATCGCCAAAATTCTGGAATTTGACCTTGAAATGAAACCTACCAAACTGGTGAAAGGGAAAGGTTTAGCTAGATTGCTAGTTGAATCAAATTGTAAGAAACTTGAGGTTAATTTCATGAATGCATATTATGTATATGAAGAGACTGACATTGTTAGCAACAGTTCACAAATTAGTCCCAAATTGACAAAGTGTAATTGGTAAAAGGACCTCATCGATTTCTTGTAGACATTGCAACCACCAACTGGATTTGAGAAGACCTAGGTGAGGGATTTAACTATCAAAGAAATCAGATACTACATGGTTGATCATGTTTTGTATTGGAAGGATCCTATTGGGCTTCTTCTAAGATGCTTGGACCTAGATGAGGTAAAGAAAACCATGTCTGAATTTCATGATAGCCTATGTGGAGGCCATCATTTGTGGAGGACCACAACATATAAAATACTCAAAGTTGGGTACTTTTGGCCTAGTTTACTTATTGATGTCTGTACAAAGATCAAGGCCTGTGATAAATGTCATAAATTCTCAGGAAAGTAGAAGCTAAAATATTTTCCTCTGAATCCCATAATGATATATGGTCCTTACTAGCAATGGGGATTATATTTCATCGGAGAGATCCATCCAGCTTCAAGTGGCCAACATCGTTGGATCTTGACTGCTATTGATTATTTCACCAAGTGGATAGAAGCCATCCCTACAATAAATGCAACTCATAAAGCAGTCATTGGTTTCCTTGAAGACATTGTATCAAGGTTTGGATGTCCTAACAAGATTACGACTGATAATGTTGCAACTTTTAAAGATGAGCCTCTAGTCAATTTTTGTGAAACGTTTGGGATCCAACTTATTCATTCTACTCCTTGTTACCATCAGGGTAATGGCTTGGTAGAGTCCTTTAACAAAAGTCTAGTAAAAATCATCCAAAAAATGTTGGAGGATAACAAAAAATATTGGGATTCAAATATGAAGTTTTCTATATGGGAAGATAGAGTAATCACTAAAATATCAATTGGTACTACTCCATTTCAGATGGTTTATGGGACTAAGGCTATTTTTCCTTCTCAACTTGCATTACTGTGGAATTTGTTTTTCAATACGAACAAGGAGAGCCACATGACATGATTAGGAGGATGCATCGACTAGTGGAAGTACAACATAATAGGGAGAATGTATTTGACAAAGCACAGAGCCATCAACAGAAGATCAACAAAGATTTTGAAAAGAAGGTAAAGAAAGAAGATTTCCAGCTGGGAGACCTGATGCTCAAATGGGATTCACAAAGGAAAGAAAAGGGTAAACATGGTAAATTCAAAGCTTTATGGATTTTTCCTTTCAATATTTATGAAGGTTTTCAAAATAACACTTATAAATTGCAAAACTTGGAAGACTTTGAACTTTCTGGTGACCCGATTAATGGGCATTTTCTGAAGAAATACTTTTCCTAAGTCCATCAATGGATTTCCCTTTCATTGTAAATATCAGTTTTAGTTTATTTTTATTTTTTTTAATAATGACCCCATAGCTCCTGGATAAGACAATGAAATTGTTTGTTCTTGGCAGCTCGAATGGAGTATGCCATCCCATGTGGAGCCAATGTTATCACATATAATTGCAAGGGTAAAAAATTCTTTTAGTTTTTTATTTTGAGTCATAGGTGTTGATTAAGTTATAGGTTTTATGTCCCTTATCCATAAGTCATTTTTCATTTTTTTGTATGAATAAGTTATGGTTAGTTTGGATTTGTTCTAAAGAGACAATGGGTCATGTATTTCTTTCATAACTGTTGGATAATCACCTTCATGTGTCACATATTTTAAATTCTCCATCATCAGCCTAACATGCCACTTTCTCAATGTTGTATGCGGACCCATCCTTTTGTCACCTTTACCCGTTAACATGTCAAATCAATTATGATCGGTATGCTACCAACTCACTAGGAGAGTTCACAACACTTTCAAAGGTACATATTTCATTCATAGCCACAATTGAATTTATGATTCATGTCATTGAAGATCTCCTTGTTTTCAGAGATGATTTTTAAACCAATATCCAGGGATTATGTCCATAGATGATTTTAGGGGCTAAATTTCGCTCATGGGATAATTTTCCATGGTTTTTCCAAAAATGAGATTTGTTATTTTAAAAATGATTTGCCCAAATTCTATAGGATAAAATTATTTTACCTTAAAAATAGCCAAAATTTTATAAAAACTATATAAAATCATTAGAAATTTGAATATTTTTACAAAAATATCGCCACACATTTATAGTTGGCATATGAAGGATTAGTAAGATTTGCCAAGGTTTCTATATTTTAAAATAAATTTCCACCCTTAAAATCATCCCTGATTATGTCATGAATACTTTTAATTGTTTTCTACAAGTGTACAAAGCATTTTTCAGCTCAGCGTTGCGAACTCGTGTTACAGACAGGTGCTACGAACTCGGTGTTTTGAACTGGCTAGAGAAGGTGAGTTGGAGGTTAGGCTACTTGCAGACACCGTTGTTCAACCTCAAATATTTCAGCTTCTAATTCAAGGTCACCAGGTACTCCATGAGTATTTTCTCCCTATTTGAAGGATGAGAAAGAGTTTTTTAGTTGTTTTTTCCTTGTGGGCGCTTTGAGTTGATGACAGGCGCTGAAAACTGCCTTATTTTTTTTCTATCAAATTCCCAAATCCTTGTGATATACTCTAAACTTTATCATTAAGCTTGATGAATCCCTGGGTTTAGGCCATCTTTTTCCACCATCCATTTCGCCTTCTTTTCTTACTTTTCCCAAGTGCTGCAAAACCTTGTTCTAGTGTTGCGAACTCTATACAATAATCCTAGCGCTGGAAATCCTTTGTTCCAACAACTTTTAAAAAAAAGTCTCCTACAAGATCAACCAATTCAATTACACTCCTATTCATTCTTCATTGTGAAATTAGTCGCCTGTGGAAGTTAACCTAAATTTTGCAAAAGAGTAGTAAGGTTGTGAACAAGTTTGAGGTTGATAAGGCCTGTTATGTAAAGTTTTGTTATGATATCCTTCATGATATCCTATATTTTAATAGTCTTTCCATTCATTTTCTTAATTGAAAGATACCTTGTTCTATTCTTGGAGGTCAAATGAGTTGAGAAACACAAAAATAGCCTATTGGGAAAGATTATCCATTAAAAGCCTAACCCTTTGTTTTCCTTGTTCCATATCTAACTATAATTAAATATCATGGAAAGGGTTTTATGTAGTCAGCATTAATGGATACCCCACAATAGAGGAAGGCTCACAAAGGAGGGGAAATTGTGAGAACGGATCCCTATGACATGCATCTTTTTCATTTTGAACCCTTGATCGGGGAATTTTTCCAAACAGTAGGCTGCATTAATTTTTCTGAGAAAATGTAGAGGGGGAACCTAGAGGTGGCTAGGGATTTTTCCATAAATTTTTATGGGACCAAAACTAAGTTTGGGACATTGGATTTTGAGGTATCTGAATTATCCATCTCAACAACAACTGAGATACCTAACACTCGTGAGAGATGGTTCAAGGTAATGACCCTGAATGATTCCTTTTCAAAGGCATTCCTCAAACTAGAATACCAATGAGACAATTTGTCAAAGGATGTGCCCATAAATCATATGTTGGAGGGATTTGATAAGATGTTGAAGGTGATTCAAACATACTTCACCTACGAAGGAAGATTCAACATGATATATCACTGTCATATAATACTATTGGTACACTTCACGGGTAAAGATGCATCAAATCTCCCTATTTGCAAAATATATGATAGGGTCCAAGCCAAATAAAAAGTAGTTGATACAAGTTTCTTCCATTCAGGCCTTATAAATATGTTAGTGATGGAGGAATGAAGAAATAAAAACATGGATTGGAAACATTTATTACCTCTTTACACTTCCAGCTAAACGTTTCTCCTACTCCACAGTAGAAAATGCAAATCCCTCTTCATATTGACAAGACTGTAAATTCATAAGTGAACAAGAAAAGGAAGAACACTAAGACTTATAGAGGTGATAAAGAAACTAAGGATCATGAAGGAAGAGGACCTTCACAACATTCACAAAGAGAAACTTCACCTATGACAAATCCCAGTTGTTGGCCCTCGACCAAGTTTTGAGGAATACTTGGTCATAGTTGACCGTTTGGTACTTTGGTTACCTGTCAAAGATGGAGCACAAGGTGAAGTGGAGATCATGGGATCTCGCCACCTTTTGTGGAACCTTTTTGGGTTTTTTGGGGAATATTGTAACCGAAAAGGGATGTTGTCCCTTGTTTAGGCTTTTTTCTATGTATAAATAGAGGTTTAGGCCATGTAAGAAAGGAGGCCATGTCTAGTCGATGGCTTAGTGCATAAGTTGGATCTATGTGATCAGAAATCTGTGTGACTCTAAGAGCTCTGTGCATGCTGTAATAGTGCTGAGTGCACAAAGTGTGAGAAGGATTAGTGCTTGGATCTACCTGGGGAAAGAGGATCTAGCGAGTTGCATAGATATCTTGTCCTCTGCAGGGTAAGGGTCATTGAAGCTCTGTGTTGTAACTACTTGACCGGGATAATATAAAGAAGACTTTGTGGATGTAGCCCCAGGGTGGGGGTGAACCACGATAACTCTATGTACTGTGTTGATGTGTTTGTCTCTCTCTTGTTAAGTGCTTTGATATGTTTAGATAGATTTATCGATGCTTTGTGCTTATGAGATATGAATGCATGCTAGATATGATACATAAGATTCTAAGTGCTTAATATATTGAGTATAACCTATTTATCATTGCTAAGTGTTATATCTGAGTAATTACTGCAGTGCTTTGTGCTTTCTGCGAAGTGTATTAATGAATGTATGTTAGGAAATAAATAATGCTAAGTGTGTTGTAAGCAATATAATCACAAATCTGTGTCCCAGCTAAGTTTGCAGACACCTGATTCCTGCAACCACCCCTACTTCTACCTTGGGTGAGACTTCATCTTCTTCATAGGTGTTGCCGAAAGGGTCGATAGTTAGGTCTTTGTTGGTGTTCTCTTGAGCATTGAACCCTTGGTCTGCCCCTATGCCAACAAATGGTTCCGTTGTCGAGACCTGGAACTGTGACTGTTGGGAACTGAAGAAGAAGAAGCTTTGTTTGAAATAAGCTATGTGCATAGATTTGTTGCCTTAGTGAGCAGTGTTTGGTTTGACCTATGAAGCTTTGTGCCAAGAAAGAAAGGGCATATATGAAGAAGAGAGGTCAGATCTGAAGAAAATGAAGTCAGATCTGTGAAGAAAGAGGTAATATATGTAAGCTCTGTTCTTTGATAAAGGTAAGAATAGTTAAAGGTCTTAGATCTGGAAGCATGGTGCTCTGTAGAAGTAAGATAAGTGATTTATTTATTTATTTTTCTAAAGCATAGATCTAGGTATGTTTGATAGATTCTATCCTAGCTTTAAAACTAGGGAATTAATAGATGAAAGAAAGTTTGATATGAATAGATCTAATAAGTATTGTGATAGATACGTTATACCTATGCATAGAAAGAATTTTGGGATTAACCAATGGATGCAGGATCCTAAAAAGAATTTTTTGCAGGCTAACCGTTATGATCCTAGTACACAGTACCTGAAAAGTTGGGGATCATTGAAGAGAAAGAGAGGATTAACTCTTTGTTACAATTGCAGAAGGCCTGGACATCTTTCCAAGGAATTCCCTGAGCGAAGACCCAGTTGTATTTGTTGTAAGGCTATGGACCATGAAGTACTAGATTGCCCTAGAATGATTTCTAGGATTGAAAAGCTGAATATAGAGCAAGCAGGAGAAAAAGAGACTCAGATTTTAGAGGAACGTCAGAAAAAATTAGAGAAAGTATTGATGAAAATTAAAGAAACCCTTAATGATCACAGAGACCTCATATTATTAGAAATCTTCAAGAAGAAAGAACATATCGAAGTGAGAATAGGAGACTTTGACATTGACTATGTTTTGGATGAAGAAAAATAGGTTAACATTATGAAAGAAGGAACCTGGAAAGCTATAGGAAGACTTGACATGACCCCTTCGTTAGGAGGAATAGGGTTATTCAGAGGAAATATGGTAAACCTATGTGGAAATCTCACTCAGATATCTATGAATGCTCATGGAGCTTTGACAAAAGAAGATTTTGAGATTGTTAAGTTCGTGGAGGACAACGCCTCACTTACTACGTTACTTGGTAAACCTTGGATTGAAAAAGATCAAGCTAGAAAATAAGAAGCAGAAAAGGACCTAGAACAACAGAGACAAGAGTTAAGAGACTTCCTGACTAGAAGGATCACCCAGTTGATTGAAGAATGGGAGAACATCTCAAGGGTTATTGACCACAGGAACTTGGATGACGAAGTTGAAAGAATGCTAGAGGAAGCTCACTGGGAAGAAGGCTAGAAAACTCATGAAGAAGAAAGAGAATTTGGATAAATTATAGAACATTCTAGAAGAAACCCCGCAGAAGGAAAACATGTAGAATTTGAGCTTCGTCAGGATAGAAAAATAGCGACATATGGCACTTCGCCATGTTGAAGTAATATAGCTGTTAGAAGACGATATACTCGTTCTGCTGATGGGATGAATGGATCAAAAGAAAGCTATAACCTATTACCTGATCATTAGACTACGCCATAACGGACATGTCAAGAGTTAATGGACCCTCCTATCTGTTGCAAGAAGTATGTTACATCTTTACTTACTTATTCTGCCACGCCATGCCTGGAAGACACTTTTTCCAATTGAGATCTTGAGCTCACAGAATACCCACATTATGGAATAGTGACTACCCCACCTTTCTCTCTACTAGATTACGGTACCTTCATCCCATCGACAACTTGAGAAAGTGATCCTATTCTTACATGTCTGATGAGATTAGCATAGCATAAGAATCTGTGAGAGAAGTAATCGCTAGCTTAAGAACCGAAAGAGTTATGTTGGAAAGAGGAATGTCCACCGGAGTCCAAGCCTCATCGTCAAGAGGAGTAGAAGCTTCTCCATCAAGCCTCATCGTCAAGAGAAGTAGCAGCTTCTCCATCCACTTCTCGAGCTAGACCATCCCGACAGGCATGAATGGTCTTGGAAACATTTTCTTCGTGACAAGGTGTAGCTCACCCTCTTCAGAGGCACCCATAGGTAAGCCATACATTTCCATTCTATCATTGCACCCATTTCCCAGAAACCCCTCATCCACTCACATGGCCTGGATTTGACTTCACCTAGGAACATCCCACATCCAATGAGCATTAGCCCAATAGGAAATCCTAGCATCCCCTCCAAACTTGGCTTGTAGAACAACATAATTTGTTTAATCACTTCTCCGGGTAAAGAGGGTTTCATGAACATGTTTAAATAACTTGATGATTAGATGTGATTGACATTTCTATGATCCCATGGAGGAAGCATTTGTTGATGTTGCAGGGCCACACCCGATGGGCAGGTACATATGGGGAGATGATTAGTTCAGGCCTCCATAAGGCTAAAATCCCATATGATGAATGTTGATACCCCATCTAGGGGCAGAGACAGATCAGGGGATTTGCACAGAGAGAGAGAAGGATCTTCCACCATGGGAAACTTTGAAGGCCTGGACCCATTGGGTTTTTTCCCTTTCCACCATGATATAGGCCTTCGAAATCCCATGACATCGCCCAGGTCACCCATGATGTCACCTAGCATTTTGGATGTTTTGGAGGAAATTGTGTGCCAACTGGCACGTGTGGCAGGTTCCTAAGGCCCAAGGAGGCCTAACATTTTTCTAAAGGAGGCCAACATTGCCCAAAAAGGGCCTAACGTCACCCTAAAAGGGCATGACATCACCTTTACATATTTTTTTAGGGTTTAATTATGACATTTAATGTAAAAATTGGATATTATGTGTAACAGGCCATGTCATCCTTGTTGACCTAATTTTGGTCATTGTAACTGTATAAATAAGGGGAAAATCACTCTTATTTTTCACGATATTTCACTCACACTTGTGTGGACTGAAATTTGCGCCCTCCTTAGGGTTTCTTGGCTGAAATTTTAGGCGCACTTGTTGAAGGAGGATAATTTTGGATTATTTTGGCAAAGTTCTTGGTGGATGTGTTCAACTAGGGTTCTTGTTGATGAATTCTTGATGTATCTAAGTGAATTTTCTGAAATTCTTCTCAATTGAATGGTTATATTTTTATTTATCTTGCATTTACATTCAATATTTTGAAATTTCTTGTTTAAACCCTAGGAAGACTAGCACATGTTATTGTCATAGCTTCAAAAGATTTCATGCACTAGATCTTGTCAAAAGGCCATATTTCTTGAAGCATGAGCTAAGTCCTTGCCATTGCAACACCTTAGAATCCATTTCTTCATCTTATCCAATTTTTCTTCACCATTGAGTTAAACATGGAGGAGATCTACTAAGGCCTACGGTTACCTACACCTTAGTAGCTAGATTCCCCTTAGGGTTTTATAATTGGAGCCTTAGGTTAGCAACACTCCAATCTATCAATATCTCTTGTATTGAACTATTCTATTATCATTTTTCTTCAACATTTGTTGTTGCATTATTGACTCCATTTTCCCTAAAAGCACTATTCTAAGTCGTCTTTCAGTAATTGATCAAAACAACCTTCAAAACCTATTCTTTGAGCCTCCTACTAACTATTCCTAATTCTAGAATAACCTA
>JZKD02S2205604.1:252517-266810 GCA_000966675.3 Picea glauca | reverse complement strand
AACATCTTTTAATATACACATCTATCAAGCACATTTACAAACATATCTAACATGACCTAACATTGTACACATCAACATCAACATATAAATTAAGTACATCAACATGAACAAAAAAAAATGTACCATAACTTCTATAACATGATATATCATGAACAAGTCAAATAACTTCTATAACATATATGGTCCAGCCGATGTGATAATCATATCTACAATAGTAGTGGAAGCCTGGTCTGTAATAAAATATGATGGATGGTCAGGAGGAAGTGGAGGATCAAGAGGTGGTTGGTGCACCATATCCCTCCAAAGCTCCAAGAGCATAAGATCTTCCCTAAATTCTTGCATCAACACAGGGAGAACTCCCACCTCAATGAAAAGTTCATAGAGTTGGTCTCCCAACTCCAACTTGAATCTAGTATCTGACCTATGGCACATGCAACTGGGTATCTTCACCCAAGGAATCTAACCTGCCATGGCCTGATGCATCTCCTCATCCACATATGGTGGGGGAGGAGACATGTCCCCAAGGAATGTTCCAATATATGCAAAGTATATAATACACAACAATAATTAGATAGTTTCATTAAACAATTTAATAAAACAAGTTAAAGAACGTGTTAGAATTAATTTTATTCTAATTAAGTAAGACAATAAAATGAAAATAGATTAATTTAAACATAACCTTGATATTACCTATAGAATCTAGTGGCTCATCCATTGTGAAGAGAATCTTAAAACATCCTCGCAATCCAACCCCATGTAAGGACATGAAACAATCACAAACATGTGATCGAACTCACTGGCTAGTAGCCCTAGTGAGTCAGTGGAAATCTTGGTCAGACACTCCGACTGGCCCCTCTTGGGCATCATCTCGCCTCACATGTGCATCCTCACTTGAGTCATTCGCCTAGAAGGATGATGGAAAAAGGTAGGCCTTATCTCCAGAAACCTCTCAAAAAATAAACAAAACAACTTTGAAGCAAAATGGAAGTTCACCCTCCCATGTATAATATCATGACATCTATCTAGAGCTATAAAAAACTACCACGAAAAAATGGTAGACCATCTAATACATTGTGGCCTTTATACCAAATAATAAAGATAATACAAAAGAGGGAAACTAATGCACTTCCCATCACTGGTAAATTGTGCAATGGTCATCACTAACAATGAGAGGCACCTAACCTCCTCTGCACCGAAAGAAGCGATCTATAGTTTTCCACCAGAAACCTCAAAATCAAAGGGAGACATCAGGGAACTAGGGAAAATCCTCCCCTCTCCTGGATAGCCAAGGGATAAAATATATATCCTCCTCAGTGGGCTGGTACCACTGATCAAGACCGACACGTAAATCATGTTGATAGAAATCCCATCGATGGATCAGTTGCACCAAGAACCCAGAGGGATCCTTCAGGGATGTAGCCTCCTCATAGTACTTAAGGAGGCCTACATTCCTCAATAGGACTTGGGTCTCTACAGTAATAGGGTGAGGGTACAAATCCCTCCCCCTCTTGCTTGCCTCTCAATCCCATACAACATTGTACAATTCAACCCTCTACTCCTATTGTTGTTGATGTTATCTTCACTGATGTATCTGCATGATTAACATATAAAATACATCAACCTCATACGTAAAACATAAAATAAATTTAGTAAATGAGAAATTTATTTATAAATACAAAAAGTAACTTTCTTCAAAAGATAAGTAAATTTCAACATCAATGTACTCAAAAAACGGTCAAACACGGCCCGCGGTGCGTATATTACTTGTGAGCACCATCTATGGTGCACACATGTAACATAACACACAGTATAAAAATTGCTATACTATTTTATGTAGTGTGTTGTATAACCTTACTGCATCGGTGCCTTAATTTTAACTAATGCACTACCTAAAATAATAAAAAACTTAAAATCTTAAAGCACCATAAAACCATTTTTTAAAAGATTGTTACTGCGGTGTGCAGCCTTTCCCGACATGCAACGATGCATTACAGGAAAGTTGATGCAATGCACCAATAATTTAAAAAAAAATTATAATTACGGTACTTCATAATTTAGGCTTTGATTTTTTACAGAGGTGTATTGGGTAATCATTAACGCATCGGTGCATAAGTTTACCAATGCACCTCATAAAATAATATTTATGATTTATGGTGTGTGTTGTTTAACGTAATTCCATGGTGCGTTAATTTTATTTCGACGCACCATGAGAAATCAACTATATTATTTTAGGTGGTGTGTCGTTAAAATTACGCACCTGTGTTAAAGTAACCATACCACGGTGTGTCTGTTTTTAGAGAAATGGTGCACACTAGTGAGTCAGTATATAAGTAGCGCACTAGAATATTTTTTTTAAATAACCCTACCATGGTGCACCATTTTTTAGAGCACTGGTGTGTCTGTAGTAGAAAACGCAGTTGTGTGTTATGTATTTATAAAATCACCATTAAAAAAAAGCCTTTAAAACCTTTGTTCGCTCGCCTCCACTAGTGTCCTCATTATAAATAGATTTTTGGGATATTTGTATAGGGGCTTCCACAAAACCTCCACTAGAGGGTCTTTTCATTTTTGTTTCAACACCTAAGCCAAATCATAATTCCACATAAATATCCACGTCAACAATTATCCACATAGGAAAAATCATGCATTAGTCTCAAAACAAAATACCACACGAAAAAGGGTGACACRTCAACAAATATAAAGGGGTACTAGCAAAATTAAAATTTTGAAACCCGTGGCATGTCAAGAAGGAGAAAGGGGTACTAGGAAAATGAAGWTGTCRAACCTATTCTAACTCAGCAAGGGTGACATGTCAACTTAGAGSAAAGGGTAGTAAGGATAAGAGAAKTTTAACACYTATGCAACAAAAAAAAGGGTGACATGTCAACAAAGATAAAGGGGTACTAAGAAAAATAAAAGTTTGAAACCCATCCCATTTCAACAAGGACAAAGTGGTACTAAGAAAACAAAGAGGTCGAAAGATATTCCAACTTAGCAAAGGTGACACATCATCTAAGAGAAAGGGGTACTAAGGAAAATAGAGATTGAACACCTATTCCACACAAAAAAAGGTTGACACGTCAACAAAGATAAAGGGGTACTAAGGGAAATAAAAGTTTGACATCCATGCCATGTCAATAAGGAGAAAGGGGTACTAATAACATGAAGAGGTCAAAAGTTATTTCAACTTAGCAAGGGTGAAATGTCACCTAAGAGAATGGGGTACTAAAAAAAAGAGAAGTTCAACACCTTTTCCACATTAGAGTGACACACCATCATCCATGTAAGAAAAGATGAAACATTGGCTAAATCATGCATTAGTATAAAAAACTAAATGCCACATGATAAAGGGTGAGACATCAACAAATATAAAGGGGTACTAATAAAAATAAAAGTTTGCAGTCATGACATGTCGAGAAGGAGAAAGGGGTACTAAGAAAACAAAGAGGTCGAACATATGCCAACTCAACAAGGGACATGTCGACTAAGAGTAAGGGGTACTAAGGAAAAGAGAATTTTAAGACCTATTCCACACACAAAAAAGGTGATGCTTCAACAAATATATATGGGTACTAAGAAAAATAAAGGTTTGACGCCAGTTACATGTCAGAAAGGAGAAAGGGGTACTGGGAAAAAGAAGAGGTCGAATGTATACCAACTCAGCAAGGGTGACATGTCATCTGAGAGCAAGGGGTACTAAGAAAAATAAAAGTTTAACACCTATGCCACAAACAATAGGGTGGCGCATCAACAAAGATAAAGGGGTACTAAGAAAAATAAATTTTGACATGTGTGCCATGTCAACAAGGAGAAAGGGGTAATAGGAAAACAAATAGGTCGAAAGCTATGCCAAATCACCAAGGGTGAGATGTCACTTAATAACAAGGGGTACTAAGATAAAGATAAATTCAACAACAATGCTACATCATAATTCCACATTAGAAGCCACGTCAGCAAAGATGCCACATAGGAAAAATAATGCATTAGTCTCAAAACAAAATGACACACAAAAAACGGCGAAACATCAACAAAGATAAATGTGTACTAAGAAACATAAAATTTTGATACCCGTGCCATGTCAACAAGGAGAAAGGGGTATTAGGAAAATGAAGAGGCTGAACCTATGCCAACTCAGCAAGGTTGATACCTCATATAAACGAAAAGGGTATGAAGGAAAAGAGTACTTTAACACCTCTACCACACAAAAAAGGGTGACACGTCAACAAAAATAAAGGGTTACTAAGGAAAATAAAAGTTTGAAACCCATGCCATGTCAACAACGAGAATTGGGTAATAAGAAAACAAAAAAGTCAAAATCTATGCCAACTCCAAATATATCACACATCACCTAAGGGAAAGGGGTACAAAGGAAATGAGAATTTCAACACCTATGCCACATTAGAATTGCACATCATCGGTCGCGTTAGCATCTATGCCACATAGGAAAAATTGTGCATTAGTTTAAAACAAAATGCCACATGAAAAATGGTGACATGTCAACAAAGATAAAGGGGAATTAAGATAAATAAAAGTTTGTCACCCATGCCATGTCAATAGGGAGAAAGGGGTAGTAGTAAAATGAAGAGGTCAAACCTATGCCAACTCATCAACGGTGACACATCAGCTAAAATCAAGGTATACTAAGGAAAAGAGATGTTTAACGCCTATGCAACACACAAAAGGGTGACACATCAACAAAGATAAAGGGATACTAAGAAAAATAAAAGTTTGACACCCGTGACATGTCAACAAGGAGAAAGGGGTACAAGAAAAATGAGGAGGTTGAGCCTATGTCATCCTAGAAATGGTAAAACATTAGCTAAGATAAAGGGGTACAAATAAAAATACAAGTTTAATACCTATACCACAAAAAAAGGGTGACACATCAAAAAAGATGAAGGGGAACTAACAAAAACAAAAGTTTGACACTCGTGCCATGTAAACAAGGAGAACGAGGTACTAAGAAAATGAGGAGGTTGAAAGTTATTCCAACTTAGAAATGGTGACACGTCATCTAAGAGTAAGGGGTATTAAGGAAAATATAAGTTCAACACCTATGCCACATTAGAATTCCACATCAGCAGCCACGTTAGCGAATATGCCACATAGGAAAAGTCATGCATTAGTATAACAACAAATGCCACATGAAAAATGGTGACACGTCAACAAATATAAATGGGTACTTAAAAAAATAAAAGTTTGACACCGGTGCCATGTCAACAAGGAGAAAGGGTTACTAGGAAAATGAAGAGGTCGAAGTTATGTGACCTGAGTAAGGGAAACACATTAGCTAAGAGTAAGGGGTATTAAGGAAACTAGAAGTTCAACACTTATGTGACATCAGAATGCCACATTAACAACCACATCAGTAAATGTGCCTCGTGGGAAAATCACTCTTTAGTCTAAAAACCAAAATTTCCACATGAAAAAGAGTGAAAGGTCAAAAAAGATAAAGGGGTACAAACAAAAATTAAAGTTTGATACTCATGCCATGTCAACAAGGAAAAAGGGATACTAGCAAAACGAAGAGGTCAAAACTATGCCAACTCAGCAAGGGTGACACATCAAGTAAGAGCAAGGGTTAACCATTTATATTTGTTGACATGTCGCTCTTTTTTATGTGGCATAGGTGTTAAAATTCTTCGTTCCTTAGTACCCCATTCTCTTATATGACATTTCACCATTGATGAGTTGGCTATATATTTCCAACACTTCATTTTATTAGTATCCCTTTCTCCTTGTTGACATGGCACATGTGTCAAATTGTTATTTTTCTTAGTAGTTAGCACCACTTTATCTCTTTTGACCTGTCACCCTTTTTTGTGTGACATAGGTGTTGAACTTATATTTTGTTAGTACCCCTTTCTCTTAGGTGATGTGTCATCCTTGCTAAGTTGGCGTAGATTTCAACCTCTTCATTTTAGTAGTGCCCATTTCTCCTTGTTTAAATGGAACATGTGTCAAACTTTTATTTTTCCTAGTACCCCTTTATCTTTGTTGATGTGTCACCATTTTTTTTGTTGCATAGGTGTTGAAATTCTCTTTTCCTTAGTACCCCATGGTCTTAGTTGACATGCCACCCTTATTGAGTAAGAAAATATTTTGACCTCTTCATTTTATTAGTACCCCTTTCTCCTTGTTGACATGGCGTGGTTGTCAAACTTTTATTTTCCTTAGTACCACTTTATCTTTGTTGATGTGTCATAATTTTTGATGTGGCATAGGTGTTGAACTTATCTTTTCCTTAGTAACCATTTATCTCTAGTGATGTGTCACCCTTGCTAACTTGGAATAGATTTAAACCTCTTCATTTTCTTAGTACCCCTTTCTCCTTGTTGACATGGCATACGTGTAGAAGATTTATTTCTCTTAGTACCCCTTTATCTATGTTGATGTGTTTCCCTTTTTTGTGTGGCATAGGTGTTGAAATTCTATTTTCCTTAGTACCCTTTTCTCTTAGGTGACATGCCACCCTTGCYGAGTTGGAAAMTATTTCTAGCTCTTCATTTTCTAAGTGCTAATTTCTCCTTGTTGACATGGCATGGATGTCAAAATTTTATTTTTCTTAGCACCCCTTTATCTTTGTTGACGTGTTACCCTTTTTGTGTGGAATAAGTGTTGAAATTMTCTTTTCCTTAGTACCCCTTGCTATTAGTTGATGTGTCACTATTACTGAATTAGCATATCTTTTGACCTCTTCATTTTCTTAGTACCCCTTACTCCTTGTTGAAATGGCATGGGTGTCAAACTTTTATTTTTCTTAGTACCCCTTTATCTTTGTTGACCTGTCACCAATTTTTGTTTGGCATAGGTGTTGGACTTATCTTCTCCTTAATACATATTTCTCTTGCGTGATGTTTCACCCTTTTTGAGTTCATATATATTTCAACATATTTGTTTTCTTAGTACCCCCTTCTGCTTGTTGAAATGGCATGGGTGTCAAACTTTTATTTTTATTAGTACCCTTTTATCTCCATTGATGTGCCACCCTTTTTTCTCTAGCATTAGTGTTGAACTTGTATTTTCCTTAGTACCCCTTTCTATTTGGTGACATGTTACCCTTGCTTTGTTGGAATACATTTTGACCTCTTCATTTTCTTAGTACCCCTTTCTCCTTGTTGACATGGCACATGTGTCAAACTTTTTGTTTTCTTAGTACCCCTTTATCTCCAATGATGTGTCATCATTTTGTTGTGGCACAGGTGTTGAACTTCTATTTCCCTTAGTACCCATTGCACTTAGGTTATGAGACACCCTTTCAGATTTGGTGTATATTTCCACCTCTTCATTTTCTTAGTTCCCCTTTCTCCTTCTTGACATGGAATGGGTGTCAAATTTTATTTTTTTTTGGTACCCCTTTATAAGTGTTGGTGTGTCGCCCATTTTTGTATGGGATAGGTGTTTAACTTATCTTTTCCATAGTACCCCTTTCTCTTAGGTGACGTGTCACCCTTGTCGAGTTGGCATAACTTTTGACCGATTTGTTTTCTTAGTACCCCTTTCTCCTTATTGACATAACACATATGTCGAACTTCTATTTTTCTTAGCACCCCTTTATCTATGTTGATGTGTCACCCGTTTTTTGTGGAATAGGTCTTGACCTTCTATTTTACTTAGTACCACCTGATATTAGGCTACATGTCACCCTTATTGAGTTGGCATATATTTTTACATTTTCATTTTCATAGTACCCCTTTCTCCTTCTTGACATGGCACAAGTGTAATTTTTTTTTTTTCTTACTACCACTTTATCTCTTTTGATGTGTCGCCCTTTCTTGTGCGACATAGGTGTTGAAATTATCATTTTGGTAGTACACATTGCTCTTAGGTGACGTGTCACCCTTGCTGAGTTGCATAGATTTCAACCTCTTCATTTTATTAGTACCCCTTTTTCCTTCTTTAAATGGCACACATGTCAAACTTTTATTTTTCGTAGTACCCCTTTATCTATGTGGACATGTTGACCTTTTTTTTGTGGCATAGGTATTGAAATTATCTTTTCCTTAGGACCCCTTGGTCTTTGGTGACATGTCACCCTTTCTGAGTTTTCATACCTTTAAACATATTCATTTTCTTAGTACACCTTTCTCCTAGTTGACATGTCATGGGTGTCAAAATTTGATTTTTCTTAGTACCCCTTTATCTTCGTTGACATGCCAGACTTTTTTGTGTGGCATAGTTGTTGAACTTATATTTTCCTTAGTACCCCTTACTCTTTTCTGACATGTCACCCTTGATCATTTTTCATAGCTTTCCAACTCTTGATTTTCTTAGTACCCCTTTCTTGGTTACATGGAACGATTGTCAAACTTTTATTTTTCTTAGTACCCGTTTATATCTATTGATGAGTCACTCATTTTTGTGTGGCATAGGTGATGAATTTATCTTTTCTATAGTACCCCTTGATATTAGGTGAATTTTCACCCTTATTGAGTTGGAATAGCTTTCAACCTCTTTATTTTCTTAGTACCCCTTTCTTCTTGTTGAGAGGGCATGGGTTTCAAACTTTTATTTTCTTAGTACCCCTTTATCTCTATTGATGTTTCACACTTTTTTGTGTGGAATAGGTGTTGAAATTGTATTTTCCTTATTAACCCTTTCTCTTTTCTGACATGTCACCTTTACTAATTTGGCATAGCTTTCCACCTATTTTTTTTCTTAGTACCCCTTTCTCCTTGTTGACAAGCCATGGGTGTGAAATTTTGTTTTTTAGTACCCCATTATTTGTATTGACGTCTCACCCTTTTTTGTGTGGCATAGGTGTTAAAATTATATTTTCCTTATTTCCCCTTTCTCTTAGGTGACGTGTCACCCTTGTTGATTTGGCATAGATTTTGGCCTATTCATTTTCTTACTACCCCTTTCTTCTTGTGGACATGGAATGGGTATCAAAAATTTATTTTTCTTACTACCCTGTTATATTTTTTGACGTGTCACCCTTTTGTTTATGGCACACATGTTGAACTTCTATTTTCCTTAGTGCCCATTGCTATTAGGTGACATGTCACCCTTGTGGAGCTGGCATATATTTTGACCTCTTCATTTTCCTATTACCCATTTCACCTTATTGACTTGGAATAGATTTCAACCTATTTGTTTTCTTAGTACCCCTTTCTCCTTGTTGACATGGCATACGTGTAGAAGATTTATTTTTATTAGTAACCCTTTATATATGTTGATGTGTTTCCCTTTTTTGTGTGGCATAGGTGTTGAAATTCTATTTTCCTTAGTACCCTTTTCTC
Source organism: Picea glauca (assembly GCA_000966675.3). Taxonomy (NCBI): domain Eukaryota; kingdom Viridiplantae; phylum Streptophyta; class Pinopsida; order Pinales; family Pinaceae; genus Picea; species Picea glauca. The sequence goes on along the minus strand of JZKD02S2205604.1, from coordinate 257,568 downwards.
TTAGGTGACATGTCACCCTTTCTGAGTTGGAAAATATTTCTATCTTTTCATTTTCTAAGTGCCCCTTTCTCCTTGTTAACATGCCACGGATGTCAAAATTTTATTTTTCTTAGAACCCCTTTATATTTGTTGATGTGCTACCCTTTTTGTATGGAATAAGTGTTGAAATTATCTTTTCCTTACTACCCCTTGCTATTAGTTGATGTGTCATTGTTACTGAATTAGCATAGATTTTGACCTCTTCATCTTCTTAGTACCCATTACTCCTTCTTGAAATGGCATGGGTGTCAAAATTTTATTTTTCTTAGTACTCCTTTATCTTTGTTGAGGTGTCACCAATTTTTGTTTGGCATAGGTGTTGAACTTATCTTTTCCTTAATACATATTTCTCTTGAGTGATGTTTCACCCTGGTTGAGTTTGTATATATTTTGACATATTTGTTTTCTTAGTACCCCCTTCTGCTTGTTGAAATGGCATGGGTGTCAAACTTTTATTTTTATTAGTACCCCTTTATCTCCATTGACGTGACGCCCTTTTTTGTGTGGCATTAGTGTTGAACTAGTATTTTCCTTAGTACCCCTTTCTATTTGGTGACATGTTACCCTTTCTTTGTTGGAATATATTTTGACCTCTTCATTTTCTTAGTACCCCTTTCTCCTTGTTGACATGGCACAAGTGTCAAACTTTTTTTTTTCTTAATACCCCTTTATCTCCAATGATGTGTCATCATTTTTTTGTGGCACAGGTGTTGAACTTCTATTTTCCTTAGTACCCATTGCACTTAGGTTATGAATCACCCTTTCTGATTTGGTGTATATTTCCACCTCTTTATTTTCTTAGTACCCCTTTCTCCTTCTTGACATGGAATGGGTGTCAAATTTTATTTATTTTGGTATCCTTTTATATGTGTTGGTGTGTCACCCGTTTTTGTATGGGATAGGTGTTTAACTTCTCTTTTCCATAGTACCCCTTTAACTTAGGTGACGTGTCACCCTTATTGAGTTGGCATATCTTTTGACCGGTTCGTTTTCTTAGTACCCCTTTCTCTTTAGTACCCCTTTAACTTAGGTGACGTGTCACCCTTATCGAGTTGGCATATCTTTTGACCGGTTCATTTTCTTAGTACCCCTTTCTCGAACTTATATTTTTCTTAGCACCCCTTTATCTATGTTGATGTGTCACCCTTTTTTGTGGAATAGGTCTTGACCTTCTATTTTACTTAGTACCACTTGTTATTAGGTGACATGTCACCCTTATTGAGTTGGCATACATTTTTACCTTTTCATTTTCATAGTACCCCTTTCTCCTTATTGACATGGCATGAGTGTCAAACTTTTATTTTTCTTACTACCACTATCTCTTTTGATGTGCCACCCTTTTTTGTGCGACAAAGGTGTTGAATTTATCATTTTGTTAGTACACATTTCTCTTAGGTGACGTGTCACCCTTGATTATTTGGCATAGATCTCAACCTCTTCATTTTCTTGGTACCCCTTTCTCCTTCTTTAAATGGCACACATGTCAAACTTTTATTTTTCTTACTACCCCTTTATCTATGTTGACATGTTGACCTTTTTTGTGTGGCATAGGTCTTGAAATTGAATTTTCCTTAGGATCCCTTGGTCTTTGGTGACATGTCACCCTTTCTGAGTTTTCATACCTTTCAACATATTCATTTTCTTAGTACACCTTTCTCCTAGTTGACATGTCATGGGTGTCAAAATTTGATTTTTCTTAGCACCCCTTTATCTTCGTTGACATGTCAGACTTTTTTGTGTCGCATAGTTGTTGAACTTATCTTTTCCTTAGTACCCCTTACTCTTTTCTGACATATTACCCTTGATAATTTTTCATAGCTTTCCAACTCTTGATTTTCTTAGTACCCCTTTCTCGGTTACATGGAACGGTTGTCAAACTTTTATTTTTCTTAGTACCCGTTTATATCTATTGACGAGTCACTCATTTTTGTGTGGCATAGGTAATGAATTTATCTTTTCTATACTACCCCTTGATATTAGGTGAATTTTCACCCTTACTGAGTTGGAATAGCTTTCAACCTCTTTATTTTCTTAGTACCCCTTTCTTCTTGTTGAGATGGCATGGGTTTCAAACTTTTATTTTTCTTAGTACCCCTTTATCTCTATTGATGTTTCACACTTTTTTGTGTGGAATAGGTGTTGAAATTGTCTTTTCCTTAGTAACCCTTTCTCTTTTGTGACATGTCACCTTTACTAATTTGGAATATCTTTCCACCTATTTTTTTTCTTAGTACCCCTTTCTCCTTGTTCAGAAGCCACGAGTGTGAATTTTGTTTTTTTAGTACCCCGTTATTTGTATTGACATCTCACCATTTTTTGTGTGGCATAGGTGTTAAAATTATCTTTTCCTTATTTCCTCTTTCTCTTAGGTGGCGTGTCGCCTTTGTTGATTTGGCATAGATTTTGGCCTATTCATTTTCTTACTACCCCTTTCTTCTTATGGACATGGAATGGGTATCAAAAATTTATTTTTTCTTACTACTCTGTTATATTTGTTGACATGTCACCCTTTGGTTTGTGGCACAAGTGTTGAACTTATATTTCCCTTAGTACCCATTGCTATTAGGTGACATGTCACCCTTGCTGAGCTGGCATATATTTTGACATCTTCATTTTCCTAGTACCCCTTTCACCCTGTTTACATGGCATGAGTTTCAAACTTTTATTTTTCTTAGTACCCCTTTATCTCTATTAACGTGTCACCATTTTTTGTGTGGCATAGGTGTTGAAATTCTTTTTTCCTTAGCAACCTTGTCTCTTAGGTGACATGTCACACTTGTTGTGTTGGAATAAATTTAGACATGTTCATTTTCTTAGTACCCCTTTCTCCTTATTGACATGCCATGAATGTCAAAATTTTATCTTTCTTAATACCCCTTTATCTCTGTTGACACGTCTCCCGTTTTTGTTTGGCATCATTGTTGAACTTTTGTTTTCCTTAGTACCCATTTCTATTAGGTGACATTTCACCCTTGGTGAGTTGGAATTTATTATGAGCTATTAATTTTCTTCGTACACCATAATCTTAGGTGACATGTCACCCTTGCTGAGTTGGCATAACTTTCCACCTCTTCATTTTCTTAGTACCCCTTTATCCTGGTTGACATGCCACGGGTGTCAAAATTTCAGTTTTATTAGTACCCCTTTATCTTTGTTGACGTGTTAACCTTTTTCGTGTGGCACATTTGTTGAACTTATCTTTTCCTTAGTACCCCTTGTTGTTTTTTGATGCATCACCCTTGATGCATTTGCATAGATTTCCAACTCTTCATTTTCTTAGTACCCATTTCTGCTTTCTTCCATTTCTCTTAGGTGACATGTAACCCTTGCTGAGTTTAAATATTTTTTGACCTCTTCATTTTCTTAGTACCCTTTTATCCTTGTTGAAATGGCACATGTGTCAAACTTTTATTTTTCTTAGTACCCCTTTATATCTATTGATGTGTGACCCTTTTTTGTGTGGTTTAGGTGTTCAACTTCTCTTTTCCTTAGTAACCATTTCTCTTATGTGACGATTCACCTTTGCTGAGTTGGCATATCTTTCCACCTCTTTATTTTCTTAGTACCCCTTTCTCCTTGTTGACAAGGCAGGGGTGTCAAACTTTTTTTTTTCTTATTACCCCTTTATCTCTATTGACGTGTCACCCTTTTTTGTGTGGAATGGGTATTGAATTTCTCTTTTATTTAGTACCCCTTTCTCTTCATTTAGGCGTCACCCTTGCTTAGTTTGAACAACGTTTGACCTATTCATTTTCTTAGTACCCCTTTCTCCTTGTTTAAATGGCACAAGTCTCAAAATTTTATCTTTGATGATGTGTCGCCATTTTTTGTTTGGCATAAGTGTTGAAATTCTCTTATCCTTAATACCCATTTATATTAGGTTACATGTCACCCTTTTTGAGTTGGCATTTATTTCGACCTATTCATTTTCTTAGTACCCCTTTTTTCTTTTTGACATGGCATGGGTGTCAAACTTTTATTTTTCTTAGTAACCTTTAATCTCTATTGATGTGTCACCCTTTTTTGTGTGGCATAGGTGTTGAACTTCTCTATTCCTTATTAACCATTTATCTTAAGTGACATGTCATCCTTGCTGAGTTGGTATAAATTTACACCTGTTTATTTTCACAGTACCCCTTTCTCTTGGTTGACATGCCATAGGTGTCAAAACATTATTTTTATTATTACCTCTTTATTTATGTTGATGTGTCACCATGTTTTGTGTGGCATAATTGTTGAAATTATCTTTTCCTTAGTACCCCTCTCTCTTTTGTGACACATCACCCTTGATGAGTTGGCATAAATTTCCACCTCTTCATTTTCTGAGTACCCCTTTCTCCTTGGTTACATGGCATGGGTGTCAATTTTTTTTGTTCTTAGTACCCATTTATCTTTGTTGACGTGTCACCCTTTTTTGTGTGGGATAGGTGTTAAACTTCACTTTTCCTTAGTACCCCTTGCTCTTAGGTGATGTGTCACCCTTGATGATATGGAATAGATTTCAACCTCTCTTTTTTCTTAGTACCCCTTTCTCCTTGTTGATATGGAAGATGTGTTAAACTTTTTTGTTTTTTAGTACCCCTTTATCTCTATTGATGTGTCACCCCTTTTTGTGTTGCATAGCTATTGAACATCTCTTTTCATTAGTAGCCCTTTCTCTTTTGTGACGTGTCACCTTTGCTGATTTGTCATATCTTTCCACCTCTTTGTTTTCTTAGTACTGCTTTCTCCTTGTTTACAAGGCATGGGTTTCAAACATTTGATTTTCTTAGTACCCCTTTATCTATGTTGATGTGTCGACCTTTCTTTTGTGGCATATGTGTCGAAATTCTCTTTTCCTTAGTGCATGTTGGTTTTAGGTGACGTGTCACCTTTGCTGAGTTGGAATAGATTTAAACCTCTTTGTTTTACTAGTAACGCTTTCTCCTTGTTGACATTTCACATGTGTCAAACTTTTATTTTTCTTAGTACCCATTTATCTTTGTTGACCTGTCGCTCTTTTTTTATGTGAC
>JZKD02S2205604.1:170413-188780 GCA_000966675.3 Picea glauca | reverse complement strand
TAGTACCCCTTTCTCCTTGTTGACATGACACATGTTTCAAAATTTTATTTTTCTTAGTACCTCTTTATCTCTATTGATGTGTCACCCTTTTTTGTGTGGCATAGGTGTTGAAAATTTATTTTCCTTAGTAAACCTTTCTCTTTTGTGACATGTCACCTTTACTGAGTTGGCATAGCTTTCCACCACTTTTTTTTCTTAGTACCCCTTGCTGAACTTCTCTTTTCATTAGTACCACTTATTATTAGGTGACAAGTCACCCTTGATGAGTTGGAATAGATTTTGACCTCTTCATTTTCATAGTATCCCTTTCTCATTTTTGTGTGGAATAGGTGTTGAACTTCTCTTTTCCTTATTACCCCTTCCTCTTAGGTGATGTGTCACACTTTCTGTTTTGGAATAGATTTCGACATCTTTATTTTCTTAGTACTCATTTTTCCTTGTTTAAAGGGTATAATTGTAAAAATTTTATTTTTATTAGTACCCCTGATCTAGGTGGATATCAGTGGCCACCCATATTTTCAAATTGGCTCAAAACCTTTTTTGGCAGTTTTGGTAACTTACTATTTTTAGCAGTTTTTAACATTCGGGGCCATTTAAGGGCCTAAATGAAGGTTTTTAAATATATAGGTTATCAATGTTAGTCAAAGTCTCTTATTGAGCCCCCAAAATGAATCTCCTCAACAATAAATTTCCAACGAGCTATCGTGTGCCCCAAATGGAGATCGTATGCCAAAGTTACACCCCCGGGAAGTTGATACACCAAACTACCCAAAACAGGGTCGACAAAATTGTTGGCTTTTCATCTTCTAGAGTTAGCGCTTTGGATTTTATTTATGATAAAAATGCCTTTGAAGCCTCATTATAAAATCATCTTCTTATGAATGTGAGTAGCGGACACATATCTTCTCAAAGATATGCTGCCACCATTCTAGCGAGTCTTTCACTCTGTATTTTTACAATCTTTGTACATTTTCGCTCATTAATAGAAGATTGTGTATTACTGTATCTCTGTGTTTATGGTTTCATATCTAACACATTTTTGTTATATTATTGGATATCCTATATATATCTATACATTTCTTTATTATATCCCCGCTCTCATTTCGACATCTCCATTTTCTTAGTACCCCTTTTTCCTTGTTGACATGGCAAAGGTGTGAAACTTTTATTTTTCTTAGTACGCCTTTATCTTTGTTAACATGTCGCCATTTTTTGTATGGCATAGGTGTTGAAATTATATTTTCCGTACTACCCCTTTCTCTTCAGTGACGTGTCACCCTTGCTAAACTGGAATAGCTTTCGACCTCTTCATTTTATTAGTACCCCTTTCTCCTTTTTGACATGAAACAAGTGTAAAACATTTATTTTTCTTAGTACCCCTTTATCTATGTTGACGTGTTTCCATTTTTCATGTGGCATAGTATCCCTTTCTCTTAGGTGTGTGTCATCCTTGCTGAGTTGGAAAATATTTCTAGCTCTTTGTTTTCTCAATGCCCCTTAATCCTTCTTGGCATGGCATAGGTGTCAAACTTTTATTTTTATTAGTACCCCTTTATCTATGTTAAAATGTTGCATTTTTTGTTTGGAATAAGTGTTGAACTTCTCTTTTCCTTAGTACCCCTTATTCCTTGTTGAATGGTATGGATGTAAAACTTTTATTTTTCCTAGTACCCATTTATCTCTATTGATGTCTCACCATTTTTTGTGTGGCATAGGTGTTGAACTTATATTTTCATTAGTACCACTTTCACTTAGGTGACGTGTCATCCTTATCGAGTTGGAAGATATTTCGATATCTTCGTTTTCTTAGTACTCCTTTCTGCTTGTTGAAATGGCATGGGTGTCAAAATTTTATTTTTCTTAGTACCCTTTTATCTCCATTGACGCACTTCCATTTTTTCTGTTATATTGGTGTTGAAATTCTATTTTTCGTAGTACCCCATGGACTTAGGTGACATTTCACCTATACTGAATTGGAATAGATTTCAATCTATTTTTTTTCTTAGTACCCCTTTCTACTTTTTGACATGGAATGAGTCTCAAACTTTTATTTTTCTTATTACCCCTTTATTTTCGTAGATGTGTTATCATTTTTTGTGTGGCATAGATGTTGAACTTATATTTTCCTTAGTACCCCTTGAAATTAGGTGAAATGTCACCATTTCTGAGTTGGCATAACTTTCCACCTCTTCATTTTCTTATTACCCCTTTCTCCTTGTTGACATCGAATGAGCGACAAACTTTTATTTTTCTTGGTACCCCTTTATCTATGTTGACGTGTCGTCCTTTTTTGTGTGGCATAGGTGTTGAACTTCTGTTTTCCACAGTACCCCTTTCTCTTAGGTGACGTGTCATCCTTGTCGAGTTGGCATATATTTTGACCCATTCTTTTTCTTAGTATCCCTTTCTCCTTGTTGACAAGGTAGAGGTGTCAATCTTTTATTTTTCTTAGTACCCCTTTATATTTGTTAACATGTGGCTCTTTTTTATGTGGTGTAGGTGTTGAACTTCTCTTTTCCTTAGTACCTCTCTCTCTTATGTGACATGTTACCCTTTTTGAGTTGTCTATAGCTTTCCAACACTTCGTTTTATTAGTACCGCTTTCTCCTTGTTGACACGGCACGGGTGTCAAGCTTTTATTTTTCTTAGTACCATTTTATCTCTTTTGACATAGGTTTTGAAATTATATTTTTGTTAGTACCCCTTGCTCTTAGGCGATGCATCACCCTTTCTAAGTTGGCATAGATATCAGCCTCTTCTTTTACTTAGTACCCCTTTCTCCATGTTTAAATCGCACATGTGTCAAAATTATATTTTTTTTAGTATCCCTTTAACTCTGTTGACGTGTTATCCTTTTTGTGTGGCATAGGTGTTGAAATTTGTTTTTCCTTAGTACCCCTTGCTCTAAGGTGACATGCGATCCTTTCTGAGTTGGCATATATTTCAACCAATTCATTTTATTAGTACCCCTTTCTCCTAGCTGACCTGCCATAGGTGTCAAAATTCAATTTTTCATAGTACCCCTTTATCTCCATTGACGTGTCACCCTTTTTTGTGTTGATTAGTTGTTGAAATTCTCTTTTCCTTAGTACCCCTTCATATTTTTTGACACATCAGCCTTGCTAAGTTGGCATAGCTTTCCAACCCTTCATTTTCATAATACCCATTTCTCCTTGGTTACATGGCACAAGTGTCAAACTTTTATTTTTATTAGTACCACTTTATCTCTATTGACGAGTGTTGGGCTCCAGTTTTGTCATATTTAATTCTACACAAATACACTCATCATTACACCTTCTCCCCACATTTATTCAATAATATATCCCTAATTACACCATAAACCTCCATTATCTCTTGGTATTCATCATATGTGGTTAATACATAATTTCTCATTTTTTAGTGATTAAAAGGATGATTATACAATAGTTTTGTTGACTATGGTTTAATCTTACGTTTCTATGTACAAACAATATGTTCTCTCACTATTCATGCACTGGAAGTCATCTGATACTCACACTGGAAGTCATCTGGTACCCTCTCCAGAAAACTCAAGGTCATCTAATACCACACTCCAAGTCATCTAGTACCCAAATTTTCTACAGTCATCCAGTACCTGAGTTCATTCGGTGTCTGCACTCATCCGGTACTAGTGTTTATTTGTTACCTATGCTCATCTGGTACCAGCATCCTACAGTCATCCGATACAAAATATAGTTCAAAATTTTGGAATGATTCTAGAGGAAAACCGGGGACATGGGTTTTGTCTAGAACGATGTCGACATGCAGACACATGGGGCATAATTTTCCCATATCGCACGGGTGGAACTCCAACTCAGGGGGGACAATTCTACAAAAATTAGTAAAAACCTCAAATGACCAACTTCCGCCTCGATTCACATGCCATGAAGGCAGATCTCAAAATTCTAAGATATGGGTTTTGTCTAAAATATGGAAAATTGAGTAAATTACGAGTTGTTTTTCAAAATTCGAAATTATTTAAGAAATAAGGAAGGATCTTTAACCCGAATTTTTCATATTTGGTGAAAAACCCAGATTTGGGGATTTTATCTAAAATTGTAAAATTTGTTTCCTAAGCTTTAGGATTCAGTTCTATCCTCTAGAAAAATATTTTATGTATAAAATGAGCCTCATGAGGCTAAGGATAGGGGCATGATGTTAATACTATGAACAAGGTTTATTGTTGTTGAATACTATGCTAATTTTGATGTGGTGATCGATTGGATATGAATGAATATTTCTGGTATTGAATTTGATTCACTTGTTCAACCCACCTAGCTTCTGAAACTTCATTAGCGTGCGTACCTTGTTGGCTTGGGCCTGCCAACCAGGTGTAACACATTGCTTTAATTCATTTTATAGTTTAGTTATTTTTTAGATTGTTGTAGTTAAATTTATGTTGTGTTATATCTGATTTCCAATTCTAAATTTGTTGTGCACATGATAACTTGTTGATTTCATCCAATGCATTGTTAATTATTGTGTGAATTATTTTTAAATCTTGATTTAACTGGGCACAACCTAGATGAGAGAAGATCTTCTATAGATGTATCGTGTGGTGGGAAATTGATTTTATTTCTTGCATGACATAACCATAAAACAAATGTGATATGTGATTTCAGTTCAAGTATTTCAATGTGATTCAACTTGATAGAAAAGTGATGCGGGAGCATCTCCAACATCAAGCGAGCCAGCGTGGAGGCAAAAGGACAGCTGGACGAGCCAGCACAAATTTTGAATTTCCCTTGGATTTGATGTGCGAACTTAAAATGTGGCAATTTAATGAGGGCGCACTTGTATAATGTAAAACAGACCTTGAGCAACTCACTCTCATCCTTAGTAGCTAGAAGGCATTTAAAGTAGTTAATGCAGGTAGATAGAATTTAATTCTAGATTAGACTGTTTGAGAGCGCAAGAGGGAAACGGGATATATACACCCTCATTGTGTATTGTAACATTATTCAAGATGATTATGAGCATTGCTGAGAAGAGCAAGAGCATTCAGAGAGCTTTGTAAGAACACCCATGTACAGATATTTGAATTAATAGAAGGAGTTGATTCAAATTCATGGTTTTGTGTTTGTTCTCTATGTATTGATGCTGAATGATATGCTCATGAATGTTTGCTTCTTGTTATACATTTTCTTTATATGTTGTGTATGATTTCATGTTGAGTTAGAAGTCTGAATGGAAGTAGGAATGAGTTTCAATTGTTTTTCTATCTGAGAAAAAATTCCTGCAAGCAGTGCAGTCGAAGTTGTCCGCAAGGAGTGCGTTGACAAAGGGCTCAGGTAGTTTAGCTTTTGTTCTCATTTACGCAGAAGTGCAGTTGGGCACAAGAGTCGTACAAGGAGTGCGCAGGCTGGGTGAAGTCTCAAGGTTGCAAACCTGAGTGAAGAGCGAGAGACTGCTATTGCAGGTGTGCGCAGGGTCGAAAGAACTTCAACTCTCGGAAGTGTCCGAAGCTTTCTGCAAGGAGTGCGTGCAGGAGTCTTCACTAAGACTTGGATTTATAAAATAATCTAAGGAAGGATACGGCCTTCGAATCTGTTGAAGGACAGTGCAGAGAATTTGTATTTGAAGTTTGCAAGAGGCATCGAAAGCCGAGCGCAGGTGGACAAGTTCATGGAGGAATACTTGGTCATTCGTAGAAATCGCCAAGGAGGGGAGAACGGTTAGAATTCTCCGAGGAGAATTCACGAATTCCCGTGGGCCGTTAGATCTCACGGAAGTGCAGGGGAGATACGGTGAAGTATTCTCTAAGGGTTCAAAGCTCAGGAGGGGCAAGACCATAGATCTGCATCACGAGGACCGTCGGATTTACACGTGGATTCGTATATCAGGAATTCGTGGGTTGATGTCCCGTGAACATAGCAACGGGAATCGCGAAATCGTGAAACGTGATATCTTGACGGCTAAGGATTTGTGTGGGGCCACAAGGGTTGGTGACGTGGACAAGTGGCACATCATTTCAGAGATTCGGGGAAAGTGAAGTCCCAAACTCATTGCATTAGGATTCGCGATATTGCGAACTCTGAAATGTCGATGGAGTGAAGGAGTTGAAAATTCAAACTCACGCGTGTGTTGGAGTTTCGGCTAATTGGGAGTCGAGAGTCGGTAAAGCAAGTTGTTTGATATCACGAGTGTCGAAATCGCGATAGAGGAAATCCTGACAAAGAAGCAAGGGGTCAGCATTGACTATTATCGGGTTTTGGGAATTCGAGAGTCCAACGCTCGACCACTGACCTCACGAAGTCACGAAGTCCGATCTCTCGAGTGCGAAGAGGAGATCTGGTGAAGGATTGTTGTGGGTGAAGATTTCTCGATAGGGAAATAGAAGAGTCGTTTAGCGTTCTTCGGGCCATGGAAGAAGGAAATATCCTATGAGTGCATGGACCTTTTGACCTGCAGGTTGTGAGGTTGCGGGCGTCGCCATCAGTGTGGTATCAGAGCACATAAGGGTTCTTTGCTTTCTGTAGCAGAGAAGAGAAGATTTCACCATGCCTCCAAGGAGAAGAGATAGACAATCACCCGATCCAGAGGATAGGGAAATGCCGAGAAGAAGAGGTAGGCAGATCACAGATCCAGCCATGGAGAGAGAGATGCGTGATCTATGAGAAAGACTCGAAGACATGGAAACAGTGCAAAGATGCACAGCCAGTGCGGGGGATCTGAGTGATTCTGAAAGTGAAATTGAGTCTGAACATGAAGAAGAAGTTGCAGCTGAAGATGCAACAAACGAACGTTTGATCAAAGCTATCACCAGAATGGGTGCAAAGGTGAAAATGGACATTCCAGTTTATCATAGAAATTTGGATGTAGAGGAGCTTCTAGACTGGATTAGAGCTCTAGACACATACTTCGACTATGAAGATGTCTAGGAAGACAAGAAGGTAAAGCATGCTATCACGAGGTTGAAGGGACATGCATCATTGTGGTGGGATGAACTACAAGCTGACAGACGCTGAAAGGCAAGCAGAAGATCAAAAGCTGGGATAGAACGATTGCTAAGATGAAGGCGAAATTCATCCCCATAGATTACCAAATTACTCTGTTCAGGAGGATGCAAAACCTGAGACAGAAGCTGATGACAGTAAAAGAATACACTGAGGAATTCTATAAACTGAACATCAAGGTAGGTCATCGAGAGAGCGATGATGAGAAAGTTGTCAGATACCTGAATGGCCTGAGATACGACATTCAGGATGATATGAGCATGGTAACCATCCGAACGGTGGAAGATGCTTATCAGATGGCTCTAAAAGCGGAAGAAAAGCTGAGCCGAAAGTAGAGTCAAAGAGGCTGAGGCAGAAGTCAGCCCAGAGGTAAATCTGTTGCCCAGGACAAATATCAGAAGCCCAAGGAGGACTGGAAGAAACCTCAGAATCTAACTGAAAGAGGTGGGACCTCACAGAGAGGGCAACATACTGAGCAGAGAGGAGATTATGCTGACAATAATACTTTTCCTCATACTAGAGGTAGAGGAAGAGGAAGAGGTGGAGTAATCATATGATTCACATGTGGAAAGAATGGGCACAAATATTATGAGTGTCCATAGAAAAAGAAAGAGATTAGAGAAACTCACATCGCCGAGGCACAGAGGCCAGATGCTGAGGTAGAAGATGCTGAAGGCGGAAGATCGTTGATAATGTGAAAAGTCCTTTTGACACCTGAGAAGGAGGTGGAGAGTTCAGTCCAAAGGACCAGACTTTTCAGGACTGCTTGCAAGACCAAGGACAGGGTATGTAAGGTCATTGTAGACAGTGGTAGCATGGATAATCTTGTTTCTACAGAGATGGTAGAGAAGCTGGAGATAGAGACGATTGATCATCCAAGCCCATATAGAGTTTCATGGCTACAAAAAGAACATCAGGTAACTGTCACTAAACAATGTTTAGTTGAATTCAAGATAGGAGGATATAATGATAAGATACTCTGTGATGTCATTCCGATGGGTGTTTGTCATCTATTGCTGGTTAGACCATGGAAATATGAAATGAATGTGATTCATGATGGGAGAATGAACACATACACCCTGGAGAAGAATGGGAGGACACACATGTTGCTTCCAATCAAGGATAAGGAGGTGAAGCCGGAAGTGAGCAACACTGTACTTCTCATGAGTGGGAAGGAACTTCTTACAAAGGTTAAGAAGAAGAAGGATCCACAATTATTTGTGGTCAGGAAGCCGAAGATTGTCTTGACTAGCACAAGGGTGGACGATTTTCCAAAAGATGTTCAGGAACTGCTGGAAGAGTTCACTAACATAGTAGTGGACGAATTACCTCGTTCATTACCACTGATTAGAAGTGTGAGTCATCATATTGATCTCATACCAAGAGCCAGTTTTCCAAACAAAGCCGCGTACAGATTGATGCCGCAAGAGAATGAGGAGGTCAAGAGGCAAGTCCAGGAGTTGTTGGACAAAGGTTTGGTCAGAGAGAGCTTGATTCCATGTGTTGTTCCAACAGTACTCAGTCCGAAGAAAGACGGAGGCTGGAGGATGTGTACTTACTCAAGGGATATTAACAAGATAACCATCAAGTACAGATTTCCATTGCCAAGGATGGATGATCTGATGGATTGCTTGAGTGGATAAAAATACTTTTCAAAGATTGATTTGAAAAGCGGTTATCATCAAATCTGCATGAGAGAAGGTGATGAATGGAAGACAGCATTCAAAACCAATGAAGGGTTGTATGAATGGCTTGTTATGATGTTTGGATTAACAAATGCGCCAAGTACCTTCATGAGGCTGATGAACGAAGTCCTGAAGGAGTTCATCGGAAAATTTGTCATTGTGTATTTAGATGATATACTGGTTTACAGTAGAACAGTGGTGGAGCATCTGAATCATTTGGCTACAGTGATGCAGAGATTGCAGCAGGAGAAGCTGTTGATAAACATGAAGAAATCCTCATTCATGAAGACAGAGCTCATCTATTTGGGGTTTTTTATTTCTGCAGATGAGTTGAGGATGGATCCAGATAAGGTAGAAGTGATCAAGAATTGGCCATCACCGAGAAATGTTTTTGAGGTGAGAAGTTTTCACGGATTGGATAGCTTCTACCAAAAATTCATCAAGAATTTCAGTGGAATTGGTGCAGCAATGATGGACACAGTGAAGAAAAGACATAAATCTTTTCACTAGATTGAAGAGGCTGAAAAGATTTTTAACCTGTTGAAAAGGAAGATTACGGAACAACCAGTTTTGGTGTTGCCGGATTTCCAAAAGACAATTCAAGTTAAATGTGATGCAAGTGGATTTGCAATCGGGGTAGTCTTGAGTCAAGAAGACAAGCCGATAGCGTATTTCAGCAAGAAGCTGAATGAAGCGAAAATAAAGTACTCCACATATGACAAGGAATTTTATTCTATCATCCAGGCATTGAAGAAATGGAGACATTACTTGATCCCAAAAGAATTTGTCTTATACAGTGACAATCATGCACTGCAGTTTGTGACTCAATAGGAAAAGTTGAATCAGAAACATGTCAAATGGGTTGAGTATATGCAGAATTTCACTTTTGTGATTAAACATATTTTTGGGACTGCTAACAAAGTTGTTGATGCTTTGAGCAGGAAGTGTTTGCTGTTGTAGGAGTTCAAAGTCAAAACATTGGGTTTTGATGATCTCAGGAACATGTACGCAGATAATCCAGATTTTAAGGAGGCGTATGAAGCAACTGAGAATCCAGTTCTCAGGGACAGAAGCCAGTGGGTAGAATATATGATCTAGGAAGGATTGTCGTTCAAAGGTAATCAGTTGTGTATTCCGAAATGCTCCATGAGAGAGATCTTGCTGAAGGAGAAACACAGTGGAGGATTAGCAGGGCACTTTGGTCATGACAAGACATTTGTAAAGTTGAGCGAGTCATATTTTTGGCCAGGAATGCGAGAAGACGTCAAGAGATTCGTAGACAGATGCAGAATTTGCCAGCATTCAAAGGGAAGAAAGAAGAATGCAGGGTTTTATCAACCATTGCCCATACCAGAAAGACCGTGGGATGCAATTAGCATGGATTTTGTATTGGGGTTGCCAAGGACACAAAGAGGTGTTGACTCAATCTTTGTGGTGGTAGATAGATTTTCCAAAATGGCACACTTCATTCCATGTTAGAAGACCAGTGACGCAACTCACATTGCGAATCTGTTTTTCAAAGAAGTCATTCGACTTCATGGCTTACCAAGAAGCATAGTTTCAGATCGAGATACCAAATTCATAGGGAATTTTTGGAGGACCTTGTGGAAGAAGATGGGAACTAATTTTTCGTATAGTTCAGCTTATCATCCTCAGACGGATGGACAAACAGAAGTGGTAAACAGAAGCCTGTGAGACTTTTTGAGGAGCCTGGTGACAGAACACCACAACCAGTGGCACATCATATTACCATAGGCAAAGTTTGCGTATAATGACTCGGTTAACACGAGCACAGGGTAGAGTCCATTTCAAATTGTCTATGGCATGCAGCTGAGGGGAATTTTTGAGCTGAAAGATTCAGAACAGACTATGACTAGGAGCGCTAATGTATAAGATTTCATAGAGGCGATGAAAGAACTTCATAGCCAGGTGAAGGAGAGACTGCAGAATTCAAGTTAGGAGTATAATCGCAGAGCCGATCAGCACAAGAGACAACTTCAGTTTGAGGTTGGTGACTTGGTTTTGGTGCATTTGAGGAAAGAAAGGTTACTGAGAGGAACATACAATAAGATGAAGATGAAGAAAATCGGACCATGCAGGGTCTTGAGGAAATTTGGGGCAAATGCTTACGAAATTGAATTACCCGATGGGATCGGAATTTCTCCGATGTTCAATATCTCAGATTTATACCCATATAAAGCTGAGGAAGTAGGGACTAGAGATGAGCAGCCAGTGATCCAGTGGACAAAACAGATGCCAGTTGCAGATAAACCACAGATGGAGTGCATACTGGACAAAAGGGTGAGCAAGAGGACCAGGCGTAAGAAATACTTCGAGTATTTGGTCAAATGGAAGAACCATCCAATTGAAGATGTCAGCTGGGAGAACGAAGCAGAGATACAGAAGCATGGACAGACCATGCATGAGCTCATGGACAGGAGCCCATGAAAATTTTCAAGAGAGGGAGTATGATGCGGGAGCATCGCCAACATCAAGCGAGCCAACGCGGAGGCAAAAGGATAGTTGGACGAGCCAGCACAAATTTTGAATTTCCCTTGGATTTGATGTGCGAACTTAAAATGTGGAAATTTAATGAGGGCACACTTGTATAATGTAAAACAGACCTTGAGCAACTCGCTCTCATCCTTAGTAGGTAGAAGGAATTTAAAGTAGTTAATGCAGGTATATAGAATTTAATTCTAGATTAGACTGTTTGAGAGCGCAAGAGGGAAACGGGATATAGACACCCTCATTGTGTATTGTAACATTATTCAGGATGATTATGAGCATTGTTGAGAAGAGAAAGAGCATTCAGAGAGTTATGTAAGAACACCCATGTACATATATTTGAATTAATAGAAGGAGTTGATTCAAATTCATGGTTTTGTGTTTGTTCTCTGTGTATTGATGCTGAATGATATGCTCATGAATGTTTGCTTCCTGTTATACATTTGCTTTATATGTTGTGTATGATTTCATGTTGAGTTAGAAGTTTGAATGGAAGTAGGAATGAGTTTCAATTGTTTTTCTATCTGAGCAAGAGTTCCTGGAAGGAGTGCAGTCGAAGTTGTCCGCAAGGAGTGCGTTGACAAAGGGATCAGGTAGTTTAGCTTTTGTTCTCATTTCCGTAGAAGTGCAGTTGGGAACAGGAGCTGTGCAAGGAGTGCGCAGGCTGGGTGAAGTCTCAGGGTTGCGAACCTGAGTGAAGAGTGAGAGACTGTTGCTGTAGATGTGCGCAGGCTCGAAAGAACTTCAACACTTGGAAGTGTTTGAAGGTTTCCACAAGGAGTGCGCGTAGGAGTCTTCACTAAGACTCAGATTTATAACATAAGCTCAGGAAGGATACGGCCTTCGAATATGTTTAAGGACAGTGCAAAGAAGTTGTATTTGAAGTTTGCAAGAGGTGTCGCAAGCCGAGCGCAGGCAGACAAGTTCGTGGAGGAACACTTGGTCATTCGTAGAAATCGCCAAGGAGGGGAGAACGGTCAGAATTCTCCAAGGAGAATTCGCGAATTCCCGTGGGCCGTTAGATATCACAGAAACGCAGGGGAGATATGGCGAAGTATTCTCTAAGGGTTCAAAGCTCAGGAGGGGTAGGACCATAGATATGGGTCACGAGGACCGTCAGATTTACACGTGGATTCATATATCGAGAATTCGTGGGTTGAAGTCCCGTGAACATAGAAACAGGAATCGCGAAATCGTGAAACACGATATCCCTATGGCTAAGGATTTGTGTGGGTTCACAAGGGTTGGTGACATGGACAGGTGGCATGTCATTTCAGAGATTCGGGGAAAGTGAAGTCCCGAACTCATTGCATTAGGATTCACGATATTGTGAACTCTGAAATGCCGATGGAGTGAAGGAGTTGAAAAGTCAAACTCACGCGTGTGTCGGAGTTTCGGCTAATCGGGAGTTGGGAGTCGGTAAAGCAAGTTGTTTGATATCGCGAGTGTCAAAATCGCGATAGAGGAAATCCTGACAGAGAAGCAAGGGGTCAACGTTGACTATTATCAGGTTTCGGGGATTCGAGATTCCAACGCTTGACCACTGACCTCGCGAAGTCGCGAAGTCTGATCTCTCGAGTGCGAAGAGGAGATCTGGTGAAGGATTGTTGTGGGTGCAGATTTCCCGATAGGGAAATAAGGGAGCCATTTAGCGTTCTTCGGGTCGTGGAAGAAGGAAATATCCTGTGAGCGTGCGGACCTTCCGACCTGCGGGTTGTGAGGTTGCGGGCATCGCCATCAAAAAGAGACACAAACTCTTATTCATTGAAGTGTAAACATAGACCATCATTTGTTTTTGTGTTTTTTTCAAACAGTCTGGTTCGATTCATTATTTCCATTACATCGTTGGAGTGGCAAATGTTACAAAATGTCTTTTAATTAGATGACTTGAATGCAATCTCGAAGATTGAATTTTATGTAAAGAAACAAACAAACAAAAAGCAATCTTGACTTCTTAAACAAATACATATCACAGGTTCTTCAAAGAATGATATTAATATAACTCCAAAGGTTTTGAATATTAAAAATAAGGATTGTGCAAATATAATATTCAAAACATACTCATAAAGAAGAGCATTGATTCTTGACACACATGCAATTATTCTTGAGTTGGAACTGATTAGGAGTTTGAGAAGAAGGTTGTTATTATATTTTGTTGAGCATGAATTCAACAACTACCAATCTTTGAAATTGGGTTTGTGGAATTTTAATGTAAATGGATGAGTGATTGAAAGAGTATTTTGGGTGATTCCATTTTTATGAAGAGATTGAGTACTAAATGGATTTAAATGAGAAGATTCATTCTTATGTTTTATGGGTTGATGTTTTGGTTGATTCCATAATTATTTGAAGGAGTGACAAGAGGCTAGTTCTCTGTTTGGAGCATTTTCCTTTATTCTACTATATTTTCAATAATTTAGTTTTACAATTAGTCAACAAAGGTTTGAATACAACATGATAAGGATTAAAGTGTTTGGATTTTGAGGATAAGTTTTCAATGAGGATTATTTTACTTATTTTAGATCTTCGTACCAGTTTGCACTAGTTTCTGATTTCAGTACCAGAAATTTAATATTGAGTACATTTGATGATTGCTAGATTAGGGTAGCTTGGTATTGATTGAGATTGATTATTTGAGTTTCTTGCACTTTAATTTCATATAGCTTCAATCACTAAAGGGAAAATTAAGGTTCTAACTCATGAGATATGGCCTCCCCGTGATGGGATTCATCCAAAGGTGTTAGTTCATTCCCAATCAATTGAGTTAATTTCAATTTTATTTATCAAATTAGAGTGTGGTTTGTCGACATTATATATTAGACTAGTATAGGATCCAATGCTTCATTTATTATGCTTGCACCTCAAATTTTATGAGCACGGGTTGATAATTTAATGTTGGGAATTAATAGTGCATTCATTTAGCCCAACAATGAGTCACCCATTTTTGTGTGGCATAGGTGTTGAACTTCTCTTTTCCATGGTACCCCTTTCTCTTAGGTGACGTTTCACCCTTACTAAGCTGGAATAACATTCAACCTCTTTTTTTTCTTAGTACCCCTTTCAACATGTTGACATGGCATGTGTGTCAAAATTTTATTTTTCTTAGTATCCCTTTATCTCTATTGACGTGTCACCCCTTTTTATGTGGCATAGGTGTTGAACATATCTATTCCTTAGTAACCCTTTCTTTTTTGTGACATGTCACCTTTTATTATTTGGCATAGATTTCCACCTCTTTGTTTGCTTAGTACTCCTTTCTCCTTGTTGGCAAGGTACAAGTGTCAAATTTGTATTTTTCTTAGTACCCCATTATTTCTATTGACATGTCACCCTTACTTATTCAACATATATTTCTACCTATTCATTTTATTAGTACCCCTTCATCTTTGTGGACATGGTACATGTGTCAAAATTTTATTTTTATTACTAACGTGTTATATTTGTTGACGTGTCACACTTTTTATGTGGCATAGGTGTTTAACTTTTATTTTCCTTAGTACCCATTTCTATTAGGTGCAATGTCACCCTTACTGATTTGGCATAGATTCAACCTCTTAATTTTCATAGTACCCCTTTCTCCTTGTTGACATTTGAAGGGTGTCAAACTTTTATTTTTCTTAGTACCTCTTTATCTGTATTGATGTGTCACCCATTTTTGTGTGGCATAGGTGTTGAAATTATATTTTCCTTATTACACCTTTCTCTTAGTTGAAAATACATCCTTGCTAAGTTGGCATAGGCTTTGACCTCTTCGTTTTCTTAGTACCCCTTTCTCCTAGTTGACATGTCATATGTGTCAAAATTTATTTTTTCTTAGTACCCCTTTATCTTCATTGACATGTCACCCTTTTTTATGTTGCTTAGTTTTTGAACTTATATTTTCCTTAGTAACCCTTCCTCTTTTGTGAAATGTCACCCTTATTGAGTTGATATAGTTTTCCAACCCGTCATTTTCATAGTACCCCTTTCTCCTTGATTACATGGAACATGTGTCAAATTTATTTTTTATTAGTACCCTTTTATATTTGTTGATGTGTCACCCTTTTTTGTGNCATTGACGTGTCACCCTTTTTTATGTTGCTTAGTTTTTGAACTTATATTTTCCTTAGTAACCCTTCCTCTTTTGTGAAATGTCAACCTTATTGAGTTGATATAGCTTTCCAACCCGTCATTTTCATAGTACCCCTTTCTCCTTGGTTACATGGAACATGTGTCAAATTTATTTTTTATTAGTACCCTTTTATATGTGTTGATGTGTCACCCTTTTTTGTGTGGCATAGGTGTTGAACTTCTATTTTCATTAGTACCCCTTTCTCTTGGGTGAAGTGTCACTCTTTCTGAGTTGGAATAGATTTCAACCTCTTTGTTTTCTTAGTAACTCTTTCTCCTTGTTGACATGGAAAGGATGTCAAATGTTTATTTTTCTTAGTACCCCTTTATCTCTATTGATGTGTCACCCTTTTTTGTGTGGCATAGGTGTTGGACGTATCTTCTCCTTTGTAACCCTTTCACTTTTGTAAACCTTGAACAAATTTCTCCTTGTTGACAAGGAATGGGTGTCAAAATTTGTTTTTTTTAGTAGCCCTTTATCTTTGTTGACGTGTCATGAAAATTTGTGTGGAATAGGTGTTGAAATTTTATTTTCCTTAGTACCCCTTGCTCTTAGGTGATGTATCACACTTTCTAAGTTCACACAGCTTTGAACCTCTTCATTTTCTTAGTACTTCTTTCTCTTAGTTGAAATGCCACGAGTGTCAAAGTTTCATTTTTCTCAATACCCGTTTATCTTCATTGAGGTGTCGCTTGTTTTTGTGTGGCATAGTTATTAATCTTCTCTTTTCCTTAGTAGCCCTTGTTCTTAGGTGGAATTTCACCCTTGATGAGTTTGAATATATTTCGAATTCTTCATTTTCTTATTACCCCTTTCTAATTTTTGACATGGCACGAGAGTCAAATTTTTATTTTTCTTAGTACCCCAATATATCTATTAATGTGTCACCTTTTTTTGTGTGCCATGGGTGTTAAGATTATCTTTTCCTTCATAACCCTTGTTCTTTTGTGACATGCCAAATTTGTTGAGTTGGAATAGTTTTCCACCTATTTTTTTTCTCAATACCTCTTTCTCCTTGTTGAGAAGGTAGGGGTGTCAAACTTTTATTTTTCTTAATACCCCTTTATCTCTGTTGACGTGTCACACTTTATTGTGTGGCATAGATGTTGAAATTCTATTTTCCTTAGTACCCATTTCTCTTAGTGATGTGTAGCCCTTGCTAAATTGGCATATATTTCAACCTATTTATTTTCTTGGTATCCTTTTATCCTTTTTAACATGGAACAGGTGTCAAAATTTCATGTTTCTTAGTACTCGTTTATTTTTGTTGATGTGTCTCCCTTTTTTGTGTGGCATAGGTGTTGAAATTCTATTTTCCTTAGTAACCATTTCTATTAGGTGACATGTCACCCTTGACGAGTCGGCATAGATTTCAACCTATTTCTTTTCTTAGTACCCCTTTCTCCTTGTTTATATGGCATGGGTGTCAAACATTTATTTTTCTTAGTAACCCTTTATCTTTGTTGAAATGTATACATGTTTTGAGTGGCATAGGTGTTGAACTTATATTTTCCTTAGTAACCCTTTCTNTTAGTTTTTGAACTTATATTTTCCTTAGTAACCCTTCCTCTTTTGTGAAATGTCACCCTTATTGAGTTGATATAGCTTTCCAACCCGTCATTTTCATAGTACCCCTTTCTCCTTGGTTACATGGAACATGTGTCAAATTTATTTTTTATTAGTACCCTTTTATATTTGTTGATGTGTCACCCTTTTTTGTGTGGCATAGGTGTTGAACTTCTATTTTCATTAGTACCCCTTTCTCTTGGTTGAAGTGTCACCCTTTCTGAGTTGGAATAGATTTCAACCTCTTTGTTTTCTTAGTACCTCTTTTTCCTTGTTGACATGGAAAGGATGTCAAATGTTTATTTTTCTTAGTACCCCTTTATCTCTATTGATGTGTCACCCTTTTTTGTGTGGCATAGGTGTTGGACGTATCTTCTCCTTTGTAACCCTTTCACTTTTGTAAACCTTGAACAAATTTCTCCTTGTTGACAAGGAATGGGTGTCAAAATTTGTTTTTTTTAGTAGCCCTTTATCTTTGTTGACGTGTCATGAAAATTTGTGTGGAATAGGTGTTGAAATTTTATTTTCCTTAGTACCCCTTGCTCTTAGGTGATGTATCACACTTTCTAAGTTCACGCAACTTTGAACCTCTTCATTTTCTTAGTACTTCTTTCTCTTAGTTGAAATTCCACGAGTGTCAAAGTTTCATTTTTCTCAATACCCGTTTATCTTCATTGAGGTGTTGCTTGTTTTTGTGTGGCATAGTTATTAATCTTCTCTTTTCCTTAGTAGCCCTTGTTCTTAGGTGGAATTTCACTCTTGATGAGTTTGAATATATTTTGAATTCTTCGTTTTCTTATTACCCCTTTCTAATTTTTGACATGGCACGAGAGTCAAAGTTTTATTTTTCTTAGTACCCCAATATATCTATTAATGTGTCACCTTTTTTTGTGTGCCATGGGTGTTAAGATTATCTTTTCCTTCATAACCCTTGCTCTTTTGTGACATGCCAACTTTGTTGAGTTGGAATTGTTTTCCACCTATTTTTTTTCTCAATACCTCTTTCTCCTTGTTGAGAAGGTAGGGGTGTCAAACTTTTATTTTTCTTAATACCCCTTTATCTTCGTTGACGTGTCACACTTTATTGTGTGGCATAGATGTTGAAATTCTATTTTCCTTAGTACTTATTTCTCTTAGTGATGTGTCGCCCTTGCTAAATTGGCATATATTTCAACCTATTTATTTTCTTGGTATCCTTTTATCCTTTTTAACATGGAACAGGTGTCAAAATTTCATGTTTCTTAGTACTCGTTTATTTTTGTTGATGTGTCTCCCTTTTTTGTGTGGCATAGGTGTTGAAATTCTATTTTCCTTAGTAACCATTTCTATTAGGTGACATGTCACCCTTGACGAGTCGGCATAGATTTCAACCTATTTCTTTTCTTAGTACCCCTTTCTCCTTGTTTATATGGCATGGGTGTCAAACATTTATTTTTCTTAGTAACCCTTTATCTTTGTTGAAATGTATACATGTTTTGAGTGGCATAGGTGTTGAACTTATATTTTCCTTAGTAACCCTTTCT
>JZKD02S2205604.1:136961-148351 GCA_000966675.3 Picea glauca | reverse complement strand
CCTGAGTACCCCTTTCTATTTGGTGACATGTCACCCTTGCTGAGTTCGAATAGATTTTGACATCTTCATTTTCCTAGTACCCCTTTCTCCTTGTTGACATGGCATGGGTGTCAAAGTTTTATTTTCTTAGTACCCCTTTAGTTTTGTTGATGTGTCATAATTTTTAGTTTTTGAACTTATCTTTTCCTTAGTACCCCGTGAAATTAGGTGAAATGTCACCCTTGTTGAGTTGGCATAACTTTGGACCTCTTAATTTTCTTAGTGCCCCTTTCTCCTTGTTGAAATGTAATGGGTGTCAAGTGTTTATTTTTCTTGGTACCCATTTATCTATGTTGACGTGTCACCATTTTGTTTGTGGCATAGGTGTTAAACTTATATTTTGCATAGTACCCTTTTCTCTTAGGTGACGTGTCACCCTTGTTCATTTCTCATATCTTTTGACCTATTCATTTTCTCAGTACCCATTTCTCCTTGTTTACATGGAACATGTGTTGAAATTGTATTTTTCTTAGTACCCCTTTATCTCTATTGATGTGTCACCCTTTTTTTTGTGGCATAGGTATTGAACTTCTCTTTTCATTAGTACCATTTATTATTAGGTGACAAGTCACCCTTGATTAGTTGGCATAGATTTTGACCTCTTTGTTTTCATAGTATCCCTTTCTCATTTTTGTGTGTGATACGTTCTAAACTTTTGTTTTCCATATTACCCCTTCCTCTTAGGTGATGTGTCACCATTTCTGATTTGGAATAGATTTCAACATTTTTATTTTCTTAGTACTCATTTCTCCATGTTTAAAGGTTATAAGTGTAAAATATTTATTTTTCTTAGTACCCCTGATCTAGTTGGATATCGGTGGCCACCCACCTTGATGCAGGAGCATCACCAACATCAAGCGAGCCAACGTGGAAGCAAAAGGACAGTTGGACAAGCGCCAACACAAATTTTGAAATTTCCTTGGAAGTTGTTGCGCCATATTAAATGAAGTCATTTAAGTGGAAGCGCACTTGTAAATGTAAACGGACCTTGAGAAATTCGCTCTCGTCCTTAGTAGGTAGAAGGCATTTAAAGTAGTTAATGTAGGTAGATAGAATTTAATTCTAGATTAGACTGTTTGAGAGTGCAAGAGGGAAATGGAATATAGACACCCTCATTGTACATTGTAACATTATCAAGAGAAGGAAGAGCAAAAGAGCATTCAGAGAACTGTGTAAGAACACCCATGTACAGATATTTGGATTAATAGAAAGAGGTTGATTCAAAATCATGGTTTTGTGTTTGTTCTCTGTGTATGGATGTTGAACGATATGCTCATGAATGTTTGTTTCCTGTTATACATTTGCTTTATATGTTGTGTATATGATTTCATGTTTGAGTTTGAAGTCTGAATGGAAGTAGGAATGAGCTTCAATTGTTTCTCTAGCTGAGCGAGAGTTCTTGCAAGGAGTGCAGTCGAAGTGTTCGCAAGGAGTGCGTTGACAAAGGGATTAGGTAGTTTAGCTTTTGACCTCATTTCCGCAGAACTGCAGACAGACATAGGAGCCGTGCAAGGAGTGCGCAGGCCAAGTAAAGTCTCAGGGTTGTGAACCTGAGTGAAGCATTGAGAGACTACTGTTGTAGGTGTTCGCAAAGTTGAAGGTTTTCAACACTTAGATGTGTTTGAAAGTCTGTCGCAAGGAGTGTGAGCAAGGGGTTTTTTTCTTCTAAAAAGACGCAGAGTCGTGGGAAAGCTCAGGAAGGATAAGGCCTTCGAAATTGTTGAAGGACAGCGCAGGGGAGTCGCAACTGGAAGATTCAAGAAGGTGTAGTAAGTTTGTGCCGCAGGTGGACAAGTTTCGTGGAGGAACACTTGGTCATTCGCAGGAATCACCAAGGAGGAACGGATGGTCGGAATTTCGTGAGGAGAATTCATGACATCCTGTGAGCCGTCAAATCTCACAGAGGAGCAAGGGAGATACGGCGAGTATTCCCTAAAGGTTCAAAGCTCAGGAGGGACAGGGCCATAGATCCAAGGCATACGGGCCGCCGGGTGTAGCCGTCGGATTTACACGTGAGAATCCACATCGGGGTTTCGTAGGTTGAAGTCCCGTAGATATTGCAACGGGAATCGCAATATCTCGATAGCTAAGTGAAATTGTGTGGGCCACGGAGAGTCGAGAAGTGGACAGGTGGCATGCTACTTCGGGGTTTCGCGGTGAGAAGTACCGAAACAATTGCATCAGGACTCATGATATTGCGAACTCCGAAATGATGATGGAGTGAAGGCGCTGAAAAGTCAAACTCGCGTGTGTGTCAGAGTTTCGGCTAATCGGGATTCGGGGGTCAGTAATCCCAGTTGTTCGACATCGCGAGTGCCAAAATCGTGATAGAAAAAACCCCGATAGGAAAAGGTCAGCGTTGACTTGTGTCGGCATTCGGGGATTCGAGAGACCTACGCTCGACCTTAGGTTTCACGAAGACATGAAGTCTGATCTCCTGAGTGTAAAGAGGAGATCCGATGAAGGATTGCTATGGGTGCAGATTTCCCGATAGGGAAATACAAGAATCGATTAGAGTTCTTCGGGCCGTGGAAGGAGGAAAGATCCTATGTGCTGACGTGGACCTATTGACCTACGGGTTGTGAGGTTGTGGGTGTCGGCATCAAGTGGTATCAGAGTACAGAAAGGTTCTTTCCTTTCAGTAGCAGAGAAGAGAAGATTTCACCATGCCACCAAGGAGAAGAGATAGACAATCACCCGATCCAGAGGATAGGGAAATGTCGAGGAGAAGAGGCAGGGAGATGATAGATCCATCCATAGAGAGAGAAATGTGTGATCTACGAGCTATAATCGAAGACATGGAGACAGCGCAAAGATGCACAGCCAATGTGGGGGATCTGAGTGATTCTGAAAGTGAGATTGAGGTTGAACGTGAAGAAGAAGCTATAGCTGAAGATGCAACAAATGAACGTTTGATCAAAGCTATCGCCAGAATGGGTGCAAAGGTGAAGATGGACATTCTAGTTTATGAGGGAAATCTGGATGCAGAGGAGCTTCTAGATTGGATTAGGGATCTAGACACCTACTTCGACTATGAAGATATCGAAGAGGACAAGAAGGTCAAGCACACTGTCACAAAAATGAAAGGACACATAGCATTGTGGTTGGATGAACTACAAGCTGACAGACACTGCAAAGGCAAGCAGAAGATCAAGAGCTGGGATAGAATGATCGCAAAGATGAAGGCAAAATTCATCCCCAGGGATTATCAAATCACTCAATTTAAGAGGATGCAGAACCTGAGACAGAAGTTGATGACAGTGAAAGAATACACTGAGGAATTCTATAAACTAAACATCAGAGCAGGTCATCGAGAAAGTGATGATGAAAAATTTGTCAGATACCTGAATGGCTTGAGATATGACATTCAGGATGAGATGAGCATGGTAACCATCCAAATGGTGGAAGATGCTTATCAAATGGCTCTAAAAGCTGAAGAGAAGCTGAGCCGAAAGTAGAGTCAGAGAGGCTGAGGTAGAAGCCAGCCCAGAGGCAAATCAGTTGCCCAGGACAAATATCAGAAGCCCAAGGAGGACTGTAAGTTTGGGTCTGATCCTAAATGCAAAAGAACTGAAAGAGGTGGAACCTCACAGTGAGGGCCATATGTTGAACAGAGAGGACAACATACTGAGCAGAGAGGAGATTATGCTGACAACAACACTTTTCCTCGTACTAGAGGCAGAGGAAGAGGAAGAGGTGGAGTAATCACATGCTTCACATGTGGAAATAATGGGCACAAGTCTTATGAGTGTCCAGATAAAAAGAAGGAAGGTGGAGAAACTCACATCCCTGAGGCACAGAGGCGAGATGTTGAGGTGGAAAATGTTGAAGGTGGAAGATCATTGATGATGCGAAAAGTCCTTTTGACACCAGAGAAGGAGGTGGAGAGTTCAGTCCAAAGGACCAAAATTTTTCGGACTTCTTGCAAGACCAAGGATAGGGTATGCAAAGTCATTGTAGATAGTGGTAGCATGGATAATCTCATTTCTACAGAGATGGTAGAGAATCTGGAGCTGGAGACGATTGATCATCCAAGCCCATACAGAGTTTTGTGGCTACAAAAAGGACATCAGGTAACTATCACTAAACAGTGTTTAGTTGAATTTAAGATAGGAGGATATAATGATAAGATATTATGTGATATTATTCCTATGGATGTTTGTCATCTATTTCTGGGTAGACCATGGAAATATGACAGGAATGTGATTCATGATGGGAGAATGAACACATACACCCTGGAGAAGAATGGGTGGACACACATGTTGCTTCCGATCAAGGATAAGGAGGTAAAACTGGAAGTAAGAAACACTGTACTTCTTCATGAGTGGGAAGGAAATTCTTACAGAGGTTAAGAAGAAGGAGGATACACAATTATTTGTGGTCAAGAAGCTGAAGATTGTCTTGACCAGCACAAGGGTGGATGACTTACCAGAAGAAGTTCAGGAACTGCTGGAAGAGTTCGTTGATATAGTAGTGGACGAATTACCTTGTTCGTTGCCACCGATTAGAAGTGTGAGAAATCATATTGACCTCATACCAGGATCCAGTTTACCAAACAAAGCTGCGTACAGATTGACGCCGCAAGAGAATGAAGAGGTTAAAACGAAAGTCCAAGATTTTTTGGACAAAGGTTTGGTCAGAGAAAGCTTGATTCCATGTGTTGTTCCAACAGTACTCAGTCCGAAGAAAGATGGAGGCTGGAGGATGTGTACCAACTCAAGGGCAATCAACAAGATAACCATCAGGTATAGATTTCCATTGCCAAGGATGGATGATCTGATGGACTGCTTGAGTGGAGCAAAATATTTTTCAAAGATTGATTTGAAAATCGGTTATCATCAAATTCGCATGAGAGAAGGTGATGAGTGGAAGATAGCAGTCAAAACCAATGAAGGGTTGTATGAATGGCTTGTTATGTCGTTTGTTTTAACAAATGCATCGAGTACCTTCATGAGGTTGATGAACGAAGTCCTAAAGGAGTTCATCGAGAAGTTTGTCATTGTGTATTTAGATGACATACTGGTTTTCAGTAAGACAGTGGCAAAGCACCTGAAGCATTTGGCTACAGTGATGCAGAAATTACAGCAAGAGAAGTTGTTGATAAACATGAAGAAGTCCTCATTCATGAAGACAGAGCTCATTTACTTGGGATTTGTTATTTCTGCAGATGAGTTGAGGATGGATCCAGATAAGGTGGAAGTGATCAAGAATTGGCCATCACCGAGGAATATCTTTGAGGTGAGATTTTTTCACAGATTGGCTAGTTTCTACCGAAAATTCATCAGGAATTTCAGTGGAATTAGTGCAGCGATGATGGACATAGTGAAGAAGAGACACAAATATTTTCACTGGACAACAGAAGTTGAGAAGAGTTTTAACCTGTTGAAGAGGAAGATCATGGAACAACCAGTTTTGGTGTTACCGGATTTCCAGAAGACATTTCAAGTGAAATGCGATGCAAGTGGGTTTGCAATCGGGGCAGTCTTGAGTCAAGAAGACAGGCCAATAGCGTATTTCAGCGAGAAGCTGAATGAAGCGAAGGTGAATTACTCCACATGTGACAATGAGTTCTATGCTATTATACGGGCATTGAAGAAATGGAGGCATTACTTGATACCCAAAGAGTTTTTTTTATACAGTGACAATCATGCACTGCAGTTTGTGACTCAATGGGAAAAGTTGAATCAGAAACATGTCAAATGGGTTGAGTATATGCCGAATTTCACTTTTTTTATTAAACATATTCCTGGTACTGCTAACAAAGTTGTTGATGCTTTGAGCAGGAAGTGTTTGATGTTGCAGGAGTTCAGATTCAAAACATTGGGCTTTGATGATCTCAGGAACATGTACGCAGATGATCAGGATTTCAAGGAAGCATATGAGGCAGTTGAGAATCCAATTCTCAGAGACAGAAGCCAATGGATAGAATAAATGATTCAGGAAGGATTACTGTTTAAGGGTAATCAGCTGTGTATTCCGAAATGCTCCATGAGGGAGAATCTGTTGAAGGAGAAACATAGTGGAGGATTAGCAGGGAACTTTGGTCACGACAAGACGTTTGCAAAGTTGAGCGAGTCATATTTTTGGCCTGGAATGCGAGAAGATGTTAAGAGATTCATGGACAGATGCAGAATTTGCCAACATTCGAAGGGAAGAAGATAGAATGCGGGGTTTTATCAACCATTGCCCATACCAGAAAGGCCGTGGGATGCGATTAGCATGGATTTTGTATTGGGGTTGCCAAGGACACAAAGAGGTGTTGATTCAATCTTTGTGGTGGTAGATAGATTTTCCAAAATGGCACACTTCATTCCATGTCAGAAGACCAGTGACGCAACTCATATTGTGAATCTATTTTTCAAAGAAGTCATTCGAATTCATGGGTTTCCCAGGAGTATAGTTTTTGACCGAGATACAAAATTCATAGGGAATTTTTGGAGGACCTTATGGAATAAGTTGGGAACTAACTTGTCGTTTAGTTCATCTTATCATCCTCAGACAGACGGGCAGACATAAGTGGTAAATAGAAGTCTGGGAGACTTACTAAGGAGCCTGGTGACAGAACACCATAGACAATGGGACCACATATTACCACAAGCCGAGTTTGCTTATAACGACTCAGTGAATCCGAGCACAGGGAAAAGTCCATTTAAGATTATTTATGGCATGCAGTCGAGAGGAATTTCTGAACTGAGAGATTCAGAACAGATTGCGACTAGGAGCGCTAGTGCAGAAGATTTTGCAGAGGTGATGAAAGAACTTCACCGTCAGGTGAAAGAGTGACTGTAAAATTCAAGCCAGGAATATAAGCGCAGACCCGATCAGCACAAGAGACAACTTCAATTTGAGGTTGGTGGCTTGGTTCTGGCACATTTGAGAAAGGAAATATTCCCGAGAGGAACATATAATAAGTTGAAGATGAAGAAAATCAGGCCATGTAGGGTCTTGAAGAAATTTGGGGCAAATGCTTATGAAATTGAATTACCCGATGGGATCGAAATTTCTCTGATATTTAATATCTCAGATTTGTACCCATATAAGGCTAAGGCAACAGAAACCGGAGATAAGCAGCCAGTAATCCAGTGTACGAAGCAGATGCCAGTTGCAGATAAGTCGCAGATGGAGCGCATACTGGACAAAAGAGTAAGCAACAGGACCAGGCGAAAGAAATACTTTGAGTATCTGGTCAAATGGAAGAACCATCCAATTGAAGATGCCAACTGGGAGAACGAAGCAGAAATCCAGAAGAATGGACAGACCGTGCACGAGCTCATGGACAGGAGCCCATGAAAATTTTCAATCCAAAGAGTATGATGCAGGAGCATCACCGACATCAAGCGAGCCAGTGCGGAAGCAAAAGGACAGCTGGACAAGCGCAAGCACAAATTTTGAAATTTCCTTGGAAGTTGTTGCGCCATCTTAAATGAAGTCATTTAAGTGGAAGCGCACTTGTAAATGTAAACGGACCTTGAGCAATTCGCTCTCGTCCTTAGTAGGTAGAAGGCATTTAAAGTAGTTAATGCAAGTAGATAGAATTTAATTATAGATTATAATGTTTGAGAGCGCAAGAGGGAAACGGAATATAGACACCCTCATTGTGTATTGTAACATTATCAGGAGAAGGAAGAGAAAAAGAGCATTCAAAGAACTGTGTAAGAATACCCATGTACAGATATTTGGATTAATAGAAAGAGGTTGATTCAAACTCATGGTTTTGAGTTTGTTCTCTGTGTATGGATGTTGAACGATATGCTCATGAATGTTTGCTTCCTATTATACATTTTCTTTATATGTTTTGTATATGATTTCATGTTTGAGTTTGAATTCTGAATGGAAGTAGGAATGAGCTTCAATTGTTTCTCTAGCTGAGCGAGAGTTCCTACAAGGAGTGCAGTCGAAGTGTCCACAAGGAGTGCGTTGACAAAGGGCTCAGGTAGTTTAGTTTTTGACCTCATTTCCGCAAAAGTGCAGACAGGCACAGGAGCCGTGCAAGGAGTGCACAGGCTGAGTAAAGTCTCAGGGTATTGAACCTGAGTGAAGCATTGAGAGACTACTACTACAGGTGTGCGCAGAGTTGAAGGTTTTCAACACTTAAACTTGTTTGAAATTCTTCCGCAAGGAGTGCGAGCAAGGGGTTTTTTTTTCTAAAAAGATGTAGAGTCGTGGGAAAGCTCAGGAAGGATAAGGCCTTCAAAATTGTTGAAGGATAGCGCAGGGGAGTCGCAACTGGAAGATTCAAGAAGGTGTAGTAATTTCGTGCCACAAGTGGACAAGTTTCATGGAGGAACACTTGGTCATTCGCAGGAATCGCCAAGGAGGAACAAACAGTTGAAATTCCGTGCAGAGAATTTGCAACATCCCGTGAGCCATCAGATCTCACAGAGGAGAAGGGGAGATATGGAGAGTATTCCCTAAAGGTTCAAAGCTCAGGAGGGACAGGGCCATAGATCTGAGGCATAGGGGTCGTCGGATTTACACGTGAGAATCCACATCGGGGTTTCGTAGTTTGAAGTCCCGTAGATATTGCAACGGGAATCATGATATTCTGATACGCGATATCCCGACAGCTAAGTGAAATTGTGTGGGCCACGAAGAGTCAGGCAATGGATAGGTGGCACGCTACTTTAGGGTTTCACGGCGAGAAGTCCCGAAACAATTTCATCAAGACTTGTGATATTGCGAACTCCGAAATGCCGATGGAGTGAAGGAATTGAAAAGTCAAACTCGCGCGTGTGTCAGAGTTTCGGCTAATCGGGATTCAGGGGTCGGTAATCCCAGTTGTTCGACATCGCAAGTGTCGAAATTGCGATAGGGAAAACCCCGATAGGAAAAGGTTAGCATTGAATTGTTTCAGGTTTCAGGGATTTGAGAGACCTACACTCAATCTTAGGTTTCATGAAGACGCAAAGTTCAATCTCCCGAGTGCGAAGAGGAGATCCGGTGAAGGATTGTTGTGGGTGCAGATTTCCCGATAGGGAAATAGAAGAACTGGTTAGAGTTTTTTGGGCCATGGAAGAAGGAAATATCATGTGTGTTTATGTGGACCTATCGACCTGTGGGTTGTGAGGTTGCGGGCGTCGACGTCACACCTTTTCCAACTGGCTCAAAACAATTTTCTGACAATTTTGGTAATTTACTATTTTTAGCAATTTTTAACATCCGGGACATTTTGAGGGCCTAAGTGAAAATTTTTCATGATAGAGGTTCTCAATGATATCCAAAGGCTCTATTGATCACCCAAAATAAATCTCCTCGAATATACCTTTCCAATGAGTTATCGTGTGCCCCAAACAAAGATCGTATGCCAAAGTTACACCCCGGGGAAGTTGATACACCAAACTACCCAAAATGGGGTCCACAAAATTGTTGGCTTTTCATCTTCCGGAGTTAGGGTTTTGGATTTTATTTATGATAAAAAGGCCTTTGGAGCCTCATTATAAAATCATCTTCTTGGGAATTCGAGTAGTGGACACATCTCTTCTTAGAGATAAGCTGCCACCATTCTAGCGAGTCTTTCACTCCGTATTTTTACAGTCTTTGTACATTTTCGCTAATTAATAGAAAATTGTGTATAACTATATGTATGTGTTTGTGGGTGCATCTCTAATACATTTATGTTATATTATTGGATATGCAACATAATTCTATACACTTCTTTATTATATCCCTGCTCTCATTTCATGCCAAAAATAATCCGGATCAACCCCTTTATCTATGTTGACATATCGCACTTTTTTTTGTGGCATAGGTGTCGGACTTATATTTTCCTTAGTACCCCTTAGTGTTAGGTGATGTCTCACCTTTTTTGAGGTTGAATTACTTTCGAACTCTTTGTTTTCTTAGTACTACTTTCTCCTTGTTCACATTGCATGGGTGTCAAACTTATACTTTTCTTAGTACCCCTTTATCTATGTTGACGTGTCACTCTTTTTTATGTGGCATAGGTGTTGAACTTATCTTTTCCTTAGTACCACTTTATGTTCTGTCACATGTCACCCTTTTTTATTTTTCTATATGTTTCCAACACTTCATTTTATCGATACCCATCTCTTCTTGTTGACATTCCGTAGATGTCAAACTTTTATTTTTCTTAGTACCACTTTATCTCTTTTGATGTGGCACCCTTTTTTGTGTGACATAGGTGTTGAACTTATGTTTTTTTTAGTAACCCACGCTCTTAGGTGACATGTCACCCTTGCTGAGTTGGCATAGATTTCAACCTCTTAGTTTTATTAGTACCCCTTTCTCCTTGTTTAAATGGAATAGGTGTCAAACATTTATTTTTCTTAGTAGCCCTTTATGTATATCAACGTGTCTCCCTTATTTGCGTGGAATAGGTGTTCAAATTATCTTTTCCTTAGTACCCCTTGATATTGGTTGGCATGTCACCCTTGTGGATTTGGAATAGCTTTCGACCTCTTCATTTTCTTAGTACCCCTCTCTAATAGTTTACATAAAACTTCATTTTTCTTAGTACCACTTTATCTTCATTGACGTGTCACCCTTTTTTGTATGCCATAGTTGTTGAACTTTTGTTTTCCTTAGTACCATTTCCTATTTTTTGACATGTCACCCTTGCTAAGTTTTCATATATTTCCAACTCTTCATTTTCTTAGTACCCATTTCTCCTTGGTTACATGGCATGGGTGTCAAACTGTTATTCGTCTTAGTACCCCTTTATCTTTGTTGACAGGTCACCTATTTGTGTGTGGTATAGGTGTTGAAATTCTATCTTTTGTAGTACCCATTGGTATCAGGTGACATTTCACCCTTACTGATTTGTAATAACTTTTGACCTCTTTTTTTTTTCTGAGTACCTCTTTATCCTTGTTGGCATGGCATTGTTGTCAAACTTTAAGTTTTCTTAGTACCCCTTTATCTCTATTGATGTGTCACCCTTTTTTGTGTGGCACAGGTGTTGAACTTCTCCTTTCCTTAGTAACCCTTTCACTTTTGGGCTATGTCACCTTTGTTGATTTGGCATAGCCTTCCACCTCTTTGTTTTCTTAGTACCCCTTTCTCCTTATTGACAGGCCATTGGTGTTAAAATTTTATTTTTCTTAGTACCCCATTATCTATATTGACGTCTCACCCTTTTTTGTCTGGCATAGGTGTTGAAATTCTCTTTTCCTTATTACCTATTTATATTAGTTGACGTGTCACCCTTTATGAGTCAGCATAG
The DNA here is from genome assembly GCA_000966675.3 of Picea glauca. NCBI lineage: Eukaryota > Viridiplantae > Streptophyta > Pinopsida > Pinales > Pinaceae > Picea > Picea glauca. The sequence goes on along the minus strand of JZKD02S2205604.1, from coordinate 137,130 downwards.
ATTTTGACCTATTCATTTTCTTAGCGCCCCTTTATCCTTGTGGACATGGCATACGCATCAAAATTCTATTTTTCTTACTATCTCGTTATATTTGTTGGCGTGTCACCCTTTTTTTTGTGTCATAGGTGTTGATATTTTCTTTTCTTTAGTACCCATTACTATTAGGTGA
>JZKD02S2205604.1:67342-83621 GCA_000966675.3 Picea glauca | reverse complement strand
TACTTCAAATGTTTCCACACCTACATGCATAGCATCTTAATGTGCTTCATTTGGAAAATCCTTCTTCCCATCACCCAGATGAATGGGAAGAGTTCCTTTCTCTAACAAATGAACACCAAATCCCTTATTTATTGATTCAAGAAACCTATCCACTAGTTGAGAAATGTGTTCTACTCCCACAAAAAAACACTAAATATTGCAATAGTAAAATGTCCTACCAATTGTAGGGACACCCTATGTGTGTTGGCACCCAAAGTTTTGGGTAAAATATCGAACGTGCGCAAAAAAAAAGTTATGTGTTCCTATTCAAGTGGTGTGTGCGCTCAAGAAACTCTGTGAGGGGTGACAGGAGGCACACACACCAGTTTGCATTTTGTTAATGCGCGCTAGTTTGAGTTTTGTGATGCGTGCCAAAAATCAAGAAGACCCTGCATGCATGCCAGAATCAAGAAAAAACATTTCGGGAAATGATCCAGGTGGATATCGGTGGCCACCCACCTTTTCCAACTGGCTCAAAACAACTTTCTCGCAATTTTGGTAATTTAGTATTTTTAGCAGTTTTTCGGGTCCTGAACTTCCAGAGTCGTTTTGAGGCCCTAAATGACGTTTTTTTGGGTATGTTGCAGTCAAAATATTTCATCATGAATTTTTCATCAATTGTTGTATTCCTCGAATAGATCTTTCCAACGGGCTATCGTACGCCTAAAACAGAGATCGTATGAAAAATTTACGACCCTAGGAAGTTGATGCACTGACTTACCCAAACGAGGCCCACATGACTTTTGGCACTTCATCTCCTAGGGTTAGGTTTTTGGATGTCTAGGGTTTTTGACACTCATTTTTATTGTAAAAAAGCCTTCACAGCCTCATTGTAATCATCTTCTTGTGAATGAGCGCAGCCGTCACATCTCTTCTCAAAGATAATCCGTCATCATTCTAGCAAGCTTGTTTTCAGCTGCATTTTACAGTTTCAACTTATTTCCTTATTGAATAGAAAACTAGTTTTATTGTATCTTTGTTATTCTATGTTAAGAATCTGTTGATCATATGGAGTCATTTCGTTCTGGATCAATGGTATCAGAGCGGTCTTCTCCTTGTTGTCTTATTGCATGTCCCCAACAAGGTCAGAGTATAAAGAATTGGGTCTCGATCTTGTTTCTCTTGAGGGCCAAAGCTCTTGCACACCCAAGCGACCTCTCATGGCAAGAGAAAATAAAGATGATAGGACATGAGATCCTTTCAAAAAAATTCTTGAGGAATCCCTCACGCAAAAGAGGAATGATATGATGGATAGTTTCACGCAAATTCTTCGACGACTACCAACAGGTGACACATCTTCTTCGAGCGGAGGCTCCGCCCCCTTCAAGGTACAAATAAACTTTGATATTCTTGTATTTGAAGGTCAGATAGACACAGATGGTGTAGAAAAGTAGTTGAATCTACTAGAAGGGTATTTTTTTGTCCATAACTTTTCGAATAGAAAAAAGATTACTTTTGCGCTCCTCAAAGTCGTTCCCCATGTCAAAGATTGGTGAGAAACTTTATGTGAGCGAAAGGAAATAGAGGAACCCTCATTATTACAGTCACGACCACTTGAGAATCCTTTAGGGATGATATTAAGGAACAATACTACCCTTTTGGAAGTTATGATGACTTGTATACCAAATGGACGACATTGCAGCAAGAAAGAGACCAAATAGTGCCAGAGTTCACAAATATCTTGCATACCTTTTCCACCAAGATGGGTATCAAAGATTCAAAGTGACATCTAGTGCTCAAGTATCTTGGTGCTCTGCATAGATACATCTATACCAAAATGGAATTTCTGGAAATCTTTTCCTTGGGCGCGGCCTACCGATATGTCATCAAAATCGAGTAGAAGCTCAAACAAAAGGTGCGACAATTTGGGATCGGGAAACCCTCACATAAAAATCTAGGAAAGGGTGACCCCAACCCACATTACAAAGGACAGATAAAAAATGGACAATATCATGACAAGCAGTCCAAGTCGCAAGCAAAGAAGGACACTGGAAAGACAAAGAAAGATATCAGGAAGTGGTGTGACTTCCATAAGAGCCCTTGGCATAACACTACTTACTGCTGCTCAAAGCAGTCGTTGGTGGCCGAATTGAAAGCCTCTGGATCAGATGCGGGTTCTAACTATGAGTTAGAACCAGAAAGATGAAGACGGATCATTGATGTGGAACCCAATGCCACCGTTGCTACCACCAAGCTCTAGCCTGATGAACCAGATGAGCCAAAATAAGGAGAGTGCCTCTTCCATTCACAGATGTGGGTAAAAGGCACCCCATTGCACTTCATCATTGATAGCGGTATCCAAAAGAACCTCATCTCAACAGAGGTTGTCAAGCAGTTGGCCCTGCTGACAATGCCCCACCCACAACCCTACACCATTGGATGGCTCCGCCAAGGAAGCGATCTTTGCATCAGCCAACAATGTCGACTGTCGTACGTCATCAAGCCCTTCAAAGATGAGGTATTGTGTGATGTTGTTCCTCTCAAAATTTGTAATGTTATTTTGGGCCAACCTTATTTATGGAAACGTCATGTTGTATATGAGTCTAGGCCTCGTAGTGTTATTATTACTTTGAACAGGAAATTGTACAGTATACCCGAGGTAGTCCCACCTAGTTCTATTTCCTTGATCTCTGCCAAGCAATGCAGGAAGGTCATCTCTTAGATGGGGAAGTTTGTCTTCTTCATGATTCACTCTCAAAATGAGTGAAAGATCACAGCCACATCCAGGGTCTCTGTGGCCAACCTCTCCACACAGTAGAAGCAAGCAGATAAGGTCATCAGAGAATACTCAGATATCTTCTCCTCACCTACCGGGGTACTGCTACACTGTCAATTCAAGCACCCCATCGATATGACCCCCGACGCACTGCTTCCCAATGGGCCAACCTATCATCTCTCTATGTTAGAAAATGAGGAGATCAAGTGATAGATCCAAGAACTGTTCCAAAAGGGGCACATCCATCCCATCTCATCACCTTGCAGGAGCTCAATCGTGTTGGTACAGAAGAAAGATGGAACCTGACGACTCTGCATTGATTATCGAGCTCTAAATAAAATCATAGTTAAAAACTGGTACCCAATTCCCCGAATCGACGATGTCCTTAATCAAATCACTGGGGGAAAATACTTCAGTAAGATTGATTTGAATTATGGCTACCACCAGGTCCTGATAGAACAGACAGATGTATGGAAGACCACCTTCAAGTCAAAGGAAGGAATTTTTGAATGGTTGGTCATGCCCTTTGGTTTGAAAAATGCTCCAGCCACTTTTATGAGGATGATGGACGGTATCTTGCGACCATTCACCAATACTTTTGTAGTGGTGTATCTGGATGACATTCTTATTTACAACAAGTCTTGGGCAGAACACTTGCAGCATATTCAACAGGTTCTGCACACCCAGCGGCAACACAAGCTATACGCCAACTTGGAAAAATGCTCCTTTGGCATGGACAGGGTCCATTACCTGGGCTACATTGTTGATCAACATGGAGTACATGTGGATCCAGCCAAGCTCCAAGTCATCCGTGACTGGCTAGTCCCAACCACACTCACTGAGCTTCAAAGCATCTTGGGCCTTGTCAATTTCTACTGCAGGTTTGTGTTGGGATTCTCCCATATTGCATGGGCCCTCAGCCAAATAACCAGGGGTGGTGGTAAGGCAAAATTTGCGTGGGGCTTGTACCAACAACAAGCGTTCGATGATTTGAAGCAACGCTTATGCTCAACCCAATTACTTTCACTACCAGACCTGCAACAACCCTTTGAGATCGAGACAGATGCTTTAGACTATGTTGTGGGCACCGTTCTCACTTAGCATGTCCACCCCGTGGCCTATCATAGTGAGACACTATCATATGTTGTCCGTAAGTACCCTACATATGAAAAATAAATGTACTCCACTATGCAAGCCTGCCACCAGTGGAGACATTACATTCTTGGGAAGAATACAGTCATCCACACCGATCATAAGCCACTGCGGTTCATGCAGACACAAGGAAAATTACACAATGACCGCCATCAAAAGTGGTCCACATACTTACAACAATTCCACCTCAACATCAAGTATAAAACAGGAAGCACCAACCACGTTGTTGATTTCCTCAGTAGACCGCCAGTCGTGACACTCTCCACGGTGCTAGACTCTTGTAGCCATGAGACAGACCAAGACTTCACCACCACCTACCAAATGTTGGGTGCAAATGCAGTTGTCGATAATTTCCATCTTCAGGATGGGTTGTTTTGTCATCTGGGCCATATCTGCGTTCCATCAAGCGAGCGAGAAAATATGATCTGGGAAGCCCAATATAGTCAGGTGGAAAGACACTTCAGCATCGAAAATACAATTATGATGCTACATAAACATTTCTACTGGTCGAAACTTCAAAATGAGGTCAACAAGTATATCAGGTCCTGCACTGCATGCGTTATTTCCAAACTGACCACTGAGAAACATGGCATGTACACCCCTCTTCCTACACCTGACAGGCCATGGGAATCCATCTCAATGGACTACATATCGGGCCTCCCATCCACCAAGCGGGGAAATGAATGTGTTTTTGTGGTTGTTGATCACTTTTTTAAGATGGCGATTTGGGTTGCCTGTATGAAGAGCATCACAGTAGAAGCCACTACCAAGCTCTTCTTTGAACGAGTCTGGGTAAATTTTGGAATCCCACAAACCATTGTCTCAGATCGGGATAGTCGATTTCTGAGCACATTTTGGTCGAGCCTCTAGTCACTGCTGGACACCAAGCTCACCAAATCCATGGCCTTCCACCCCTAGACAGATGGTCAAACCGAGGTCGTAAATCAAATAATTGTGCATATCTTGCGTATGTATAATTCTAATCACCCTTGCACATGGGATGAGAGTCTTCCCTATGTCCAACATAGCTACAACCGAGTTCTACATAGCTCAACCAACCACAACCCCTTTCAAGTGGGGTTGGGATTCCAACCATTGGGTCCCATAGATGTTGCACTTCCCCTTGTGGTCACCTCGACTGACTCATCTCCTGCTCCAACTGAAGTTGACAAAGCCACCTAGTTCATTGAGTGGATCCAGCACATCCTCCAATAGGTTTAGGATATCTTACAGAAGTCTAATGACAAGTACAACAAGCACCATGATCAACATCTAGTGCCACATAAATTTCAGGTGGGTGACAAATTTTGGTTTCACTTGCAGAAAGAACGCCTTACAGGACCCCATCAGAATATTCGTCCACTCCATTATGGGTTGTACACCATCCCCAAGGATATGGGGGATAATTCTTTTGAGCTCAACATTCCTCCTTTCCTTGGCCTGCACCCAATGTTCAACCTGGACCTCCTTCAGCTTTATTTCCCACCATTATTGGACACCTTAGACGTAGCAAAACAGCTGACACAAATAGATATCAAAATTGACTTCATACAACAGGAATCTAGTGATCAGATTGTGGACACATAGATCAAGGGCACTCAACAACAAAGGATCCAAATTTATCGAGTCCTCAAAGCAGGGTAGCTCCTGCACCAAGGCAAGTGGCTCACCCAAGGCCAAATTCTGCAGAAATTTCCTCATCTGATGGGGGAACTCAACACAATGGAGACCATTGCTTCCTAAGGAGGGAGGATTGATCCAGGTGGATATTAGTGGCCACCCACCTTTTCCAGCTGGCTCAAAATAGCTTTCTCGCAATTTTGGCAGTTTACTATTTTTAGCAGTTTTTTCGGGTCCTGAACTTCCAGAGTCATTTTGAGGCCCTAACAACGTTTTTTTGGGTATGTTGCTGTCAAAAAATTTCATCATGAAATTTTTATCAATTGTTGTAGTCCTCGGATAGATCTTTCCAATGGGATATCATACGCCTAAAACGGATATCGTATGAAAAAGTTACGACCCCGGGAAGTTGATGTACTGACTTACCCAAACGGGGCCCACATGAGTTTTTGCGCTTCATCTCCTATGGTTATGTTTTTGGATGTCTAGGATTTTTGAAACTCCTTTTTATTGTAAAAAGGCATTCATAGTCTCATCACAAATGAGCGCAACCGTCACATCTCTTCTCAGAGATAAGTCGCCATCATTCCAACAAGCTTGTTTTCTGCTGCATTTTACAGTTTCAGCTTATTTCCTTATTGAATAGAAAACCAATTTTACTGTATCTCTGTTATTCTATGTTAAGCATATGTTAATAATCTGTAGTCATTTCGTTCACTCATAAAATCCAAATTAATAAATATCCTGGAATGATTACTACAAGCGACACGAGGGAATGTGGAGCGGTAAGAATATGAGCTGGAAAGGTAGTTTAGATTGCCACAATTTCAGAGAGGCTACATGGAATGCATGTAGGTGATAGAAGTGTGTGAGACTGGTAGCCAGAGAAGTGAGTGGGGAAAAGATAAAAGTGACTAACCACCAGAGCCGAGAAGAAGATAAAAGGAAGCAACGACAACATAAGGGGAGTTAGCTAATTAGGTAGTTAGTCATTGGTTGATGGTTGTGGGTATTGTTGTCCTTGAGCTTTCTTTGAGCCTATTTCTTGTATTATCTCTAGTGTAAGTCTGAGTCTATAATATCTACAGATTCAAATTAAATGTGCATGGCACTAAGTAATGTAATGCTGGGAAAATGTATAAGATAACAGAGCTCTATTCCTATCAATGAATTTGTTGCTTAATGTATGTCTGTGAATGATTAAATGATTATGATAATAAAGTTATAGTGATTTTGGACATGCAATGTGTCAATTATGTGTCGATTGAATGTATTGTTTTTGTTATGCATTGTTAATTGTTAAGTAATTTACAATGGATAATATGAATGCAACTCCCGATGGATTTATGTACAATTAGTCCATCACCAACACAATACTAGATGGTCTCTATGATCCTCATGGCATCTTGGGTGAGACCTTCTTTAGTCTTGGTTGAGGATTGATATGTTGATGGCTTGGGGTTTTTGTCGGTCAACTCTAGATGAACCTTGGGTCTTCAACCCCCCAACATTAAGAAGGATGCGCTCAAGTGTGAAAGGATCCAACAAATGGTTTTGTTGCTGGGACGTGGAGGTTTTGTATTGAATTATGAAGGCAAAGAATGAGGTGGTATCCATGGAAAGAATAAATTCAAGATTGGTTAACTATGAAGGAAAATGAGTTTGCTTGGTGGGAAACTCAAGGTCCAAATGTCAATGTGAAGCGATTTAAGGACAAGTATCTCTACATTGATGTGCATGAAGTTTTCTTTATTGGATTTCCTTGTTTATTGTATATGGTTGAAAAGGAAGACTACTACTAACACTGCTTTGAGGCTTCAAGAACCAGTGGTTTGGGATCAGATCATGATCGATAGGCTGAAGCCATTAGACAAAAAGTGGACTCAAGCCATTGATTTTTGGTTCACTCGGGTGAAGGAAGGTTATGTAATTGATTTTTTTATTAAATACACCAATTTTTTCAACGAGGCTGAAAGGAAGTTAACTAAAGGACCTAAAAAAAGGTTGTTAGAATAAATCCTACTCTGGATAAAGATGTTGTTCGTGGAGAAGGGGTTGATGTGTATGGATCATGTCAGGATGGATAAGTATACTTCCTTAGCACTTGGGGGGGGGATGCGAAGACAAGCGAAGTTGAGAGAGGAGATCGATCCGTCGAGGAGTATCTATAAGTTGTTGATATGAGGTGAGGAATAGGATAGACCCAGAAGAGAAGAGGAGAGAAAGAGATGAAATATCTACAAGAAGAGTTGAGTCAATAAGGAGACAAAAATTGTAAAGAAGCAAAAGGAAGATAGCAGGGGGTGCGCAAAGAGGGGTCAAGCCCAAAATGAAGAGGAAGGAGACCACACTAGGAGAAATTTTTAGAGAGTGTGTTGTGATAGAGAGGAACATATATGGGGATAGGTTTACAAAGAGGTGCAACGTTGAGAGTAGGGTATCCAATGAAGATACTGGTAGTAGTGGTTGTAAAATCCCATAATATGAAGTCTAAACCCCTTGGTTGTTGCAGAGTGTTGTAACTTTGGAGAAAGATGAGGAAAAAAGTATAGGAACAAAGGAACGAGAGGAAGATGAAGGACCCCCTAGTGGTGGGGGAGACAAGTTAGCAATAGTGGATGGTATTGCATGACTTCAAGTACAAAAAACTCTAGTTTCCCTCATGAGAAATGTTAGAAGAAGATGGAGTTACCCCCCCCTTTGAACCACCCCCTTTCACATTTGCAGCCAAGATTAAAGAATAATAAACAAAGAGGCGATTGAAGTAGAGGTAAGAGTAGGAGAATAAAGAAGAGAAGTGATGAGTGAAGAAGAAGACAAAGTCATCGCTACTTCACCAAGAAGAGTATCGGTATTGAAATCCCTAACACTCAGTATTTGGTTAGGAGGACATAGTTCGAGATTGAATATGGAGACTCGGGATAATACCCTGAGATTTCTCGTGTTCCATGGAAGAGGTAGAGATGATGCAAAGAAACATTGGTTCACATGTGAAGCAATATGGTCTATGAAGAGGATCGCAGATGAGGCATCGAAGATTGCACAGTCGAGGACCACGTTCAGGGATAAAGCCTTGAGGTGGTACATGAATTATAAGGCCACTGCATCGGTGGGACAAACAAGGTCCCTAACAAAAATCAAGAGAGATGTTCTTAAGGAATTCCAAAAGCCTAAGTTAGAATCTCAGTTCATTATAGAGATCAAGGAGATTAAGTAGAAACAAGGAGAAACTATGTGGGTTTATGACCAATGGTTCAAGATTTTTTTGGGTAGGTTGACGTTCCAAATCTAGGACATGAAACATAGAGAATGATTCATTTTCGAGGTGCTTCCCCATATCTGAGTCCTTATTACATAGAATAAGGTGAATACCTAAGCAAAGGTGGTAGAAATTTCATTGCACCTAGAGGCTACACCAGGAGGAGCAGAGACATCGATAGGTTTGGAGTAGGTATAGTCACAATTAGCCAATTTGATGATGTAATTGCAGGACATGGAAAAAGTAAAATTTCTGCGTGAGAACATATGGTGTACAATGTGTTAGTTAGAGGTGCACTGTAGATATGAGTGTCCGACAATTGGTAGGTTATGGAGACAGGTGCACTAAATACATTTGCAGTTGGGCCTCAAACAAAATGGTGTAAAATTTGCAAGAAGTGGGGCCATGTACCACCCCATTTCCCAACGTTCGAGAAATATCAAAAGACACATCATACTCTATTCTGTGAATTATGAAAATCCATGGGACATGATGTGAACAACTTTTGGTCATTCCAGTTGATGCAAGATCATACCCACGATGTGTTTCAGGTATAAGAGGATCATAAGGGTGGTGACCATGGAAATGATGAGAGAGGTAGCTATTAAGGAGGTCCTAGATTTGGATATTAAGGAGGCAGGGGACAAGGATATGGAGGAGGGGGAGGTATACCCCCCCACTTGTTTTAACTATGGAGATATTTTCCATGTGTCAATATTTTGTACCAAACCACATGATCTCTATGGGTACTGATACAACCTCGAGCACGTTACAGAGGATTGTCCCAACTTACTGAAGAAGTGGGAAGAGAAGAAGACACATTGCAACATGGTAATTGTGTAGCTGTGTGGGAACAAGAAAAAAGATGATGAGGTTGATGTATGGGTGATAAACCGTAGTGAAGCGAAGATAGCAATGGACTTTGAGTGAAAGATCAGGTCAAAGGCCAAAGGGGAAGATAAGGAAAGCGGTGTAACCCCCTCCCAATTTTGACTTTGTTCAACATAAATATTTTTTCTACAATTCACAGAGGATTATTGAAGAAGAGAGAGTGGTGAGAAGAGTTGTAGTGGATAAAACAGAGGTCGCTTGAGGAGGACCAAATCTATGAGGAAGTACAATAAGTGACACAGAGGTCGTTGGAGGAGGTTTGTTGATTTGGATTTATGAGAGGAACGAAATGAAAACACAGATTTATAATATTAACACAGAGACGTAGTGAATAATAACAGAGATACAATAAAATTTTACTTCTGTTGAATAACAAATATGTTGAAACTGTATAATGCCAACTGAAACAAGCTTGCTAGAATGGTGGAAACTTATCTCTGAGAAGAGATGTGATGGCTATGCTCATTCACAAGAATATGAGTACAATGAGGCTTCAAAGTAATTTTTACATCAAACATTAATGCCAAAACCATAGACATCCAAAAACCTAACCCTAGGAGATGAAGCGCCAAAAGTCATGTGGGCCCTGTCGGGGTAAGTTAGTACATCGGCTTCCTGGGGTCGTAACTTTTGCATACGATCTTCGTTTTAGGCACATGATAGCCCATTGTAAAGTTTTATCTAGGGACTACACATTATTCTATCAAACTCTATCTCCACTTATTATTTGATTGTGCCGAGCCCTAAAAATGTTGTTTAGGGCCTCTAAATGACCCCAGAAGTTCAGGACCTGAAAACTAGGAAACAACTGCCAATATGAAAATTGAAATTGCCAAGATGAATTTTTGAAATGAGCCATTTGGAATATGTGGGTGGCCACTGATATCCACCTAGATCAATCCTCCCCCCTTAGGAAGCAATCGTCTCCATTGCGTTGAGTTCCCCCATCAGATGAGAACATTTTTGCTGAATTTGGACTCGAGTGAGCCACTTTCCTTGGTGCAGGAGCTTCCTTGCTTTGACAAACCGATAAAGTTGGATCCTCTATTGGAAAGTTCTGTTGACCTATGTGTCCATGATCTAATTAGTGGATTCTGTTTTCATGCATTCAAGGTTGATCTCTGTGGGTTTCAAATATTTTGTTATCTCCGAGGTGTCCAATAGCGGTGGAAAATATGGTCGAAGGAGGTCCACATTAAATACCAAATGCAAGCCAAGGAAAGGGGGAATGTTGAGCTCAAAAGAATTCTCACCCAAAACCTTGGTGATGGTGTAAGGTCCATAGTGGAGTGGATGAAGTTTCCAATGGGGCCCTATAAGGCGTTCTTTCTGTAAGTGCAACCAAAATTTATCTCCCACTTGAAACGTGTGTGGCACCCGATGTTGATCATGGAGCTACTTGTACTTGGAATTGGACTTCTGTAAAATATCCTGAACCTTTTGGTAGATGTGTTGGATCCACTCAATGAACCTGGTAACTTTTTCAGATTCAGTTTAAGCATGGGACAAGGCTACCTAGGTGGCCGCAAGGGGTAGTGCAACATCCATGGGACCCAATGGTTGAAATCCTAACCTCACCTGAAAGGGGTTGTGGTCGGATGAGCTATGTAGGGCTCTATTGTAGCTATGTTGAACATAGGGAAGACTCTCATCCCATGTGCATGGATGCTTGGAATTGTACATGCATAGGATATTCACAATCATCTGGTTGATGACCTCAGTTTGACCATCCATCTAGGGGTGGAAGGAAGTGGATTTTGTGAGCTTGGTGTCTAGCAGTGATTAGAGGCTCAACTAGAATGTGTTGAGGAACCGGTTGTGCCAATATGAAATGATGGTTTGTGGTATCCAAAAATGTACCCATACTCATTTGAAGAAGATCTTGGTAGTGGCCTATGTTGTGATGCTCTTCTTGTAGGCAATTAGAATCACCATTTTAGAAAAACGATCAACCACCACAAAAACACAGTCATTTTCCCGCTTGGTTGACAAAAGGCCCGACATGTAGTCCATCGAGATGGATTCCATGGCCTTTTAGGAGTAGGAAAAGGGGTGTACATGCCTTGTTTCTTAATGGTCGGTTTGACAATGGTGCAGGCAGTGAAAGACCTAATATACTTGATGACATCATGTTGAAGTTTCTACCAATAGAAATGTTGTTGCAGCACTACCACTGTCTTTTCGACATCGAAGTTTCCTACCACTCAACTGTAGTGGAATTCCAAAATCAACTTTGCTCGCTCGCTTTATGGAACACATATGTGGCCCAGATGGCATAGAAACCCATCTTGAAGATGGAAATTAGTGACAATTGTGTTTGTGCCCAGCTTCTGACAGATGGCAGAGAAGTCAGGATCTCTCATGGCTATAGGCATTTAGCACCATGGTGAGTGTTGCAAATGGAGGGTGGCTGAGGAAATCAATGACGTGGTTGGTGCTTCTTGTCTTATACTTGATGTTGAGATGGAACTGCTGCAAGTATGTGGACCAATTATGATGGTGGTCATTCTGCAATTTTCCCTGTGTCTTCATGAACTACAATGGCTTATGACCGGTGTGGATGACTGTCTCCTTCCCAAGAATGTAATGCCTCCATTGGATATAGGATTTCATATTGGAGTACATTTCTTTGTCTTAATTAGGGTACTTACGGACAACATCTGATAGTGTCTCACTATGATACACCACAGGGTGTCCGTGCTGAGTGAGAACTGTGCCCAAAACATAGTCTGAAGCATCTGTATCGATTTCAAAGGTTTATTGCAGGTCAGGTAATGAGAGCACTGGGGATGAGCACAAGAGCTGCTTCAAATCATTGAATGCCTTTTGTTGTGATAGGCCCCATAAAAATTTTTCGTTACCACAACCCCTAGTTACTTAGCCGAGGACTCATGCAATATGGGAGAATCCCAACATGAACCTACGATAGAAATTGACAAGGACTAAAAATATTTGAAGCTCAGTGAGTGTGGTTTGGGTTGGCTAGTCATGAATGACTTAGATATTGGCAGTATCAACATTAAACCTATTCTCATCAACTATGTATCCTAGGTATTGGACCTTGTCCATGTCGAAGGAGAATTTTTCAAATTTTCATATAGCTTGTGTTGTCACAGAGTGTGCAGAACCTACTGAATATGTTGCAAGTGTTCTGCCCAAGTCTTGTTGTAGAGATGATGTCATCCAGATACACAACCACAAAATAATTGGTGAAAGGCCACAAGATATCATCCATCATCCTCGTGAAAGTTGATAGGGAAATCGTCAAACCAAAGGGCATGAATAACCATTTGAAAAGACCTTCTTTGGACTTGAAGGTAGTTTTCCATACATATTTTTTCTCTATTGGGACTTGATGGTAGCCATACTTCAGATCTATCTTACCTAAGTATTTGGCCCCCTTAAGCTAGTCAAGGAGATCATTGATTCAATGAATTGGGTACCGGTTCCTGGCGATGATTTTATTTAGGGCCTTGTAATCGATGCAGAGTCACCAGGTCCCATCTTTCTTCTACACAAGCATGATTGAGATTCCACATGGTGATGAGCTGGGTTGGATGTGCCCCTTTCAGCGTAGTTTCTGGATTTGATGCTTGATCTCCTCATTTTCTAACAGAGAGCGATGATAGACTGACCCATTGGGTAGCGATGCACCAGGGGTCAGATCGATTGACTGCTTGACCTAACAGTGTAGAGGTACCCGTGTGGGTGAGGAGAAGATTTCTTTGTATTCTTCCACAACCTTATCCACTTACTTCCACTCCGTGGAGAGTTTCGATTGCAGAGGCCATATATGTGACTACAAACTTTCGTTCACTTTGAGAGTGAATCATGAAGAAGAAAAACTTCCCATTCTGAGAGATGACCTTCCTGCATTGCTTGGTAGAGATCAAGGAAATGGCAGTAGGCGGGACTACCTCGGGAATCCTGTACAATTTCTTATTCAAAGTAATAATAACACTGCAAGGCCTAGACTCATATACAACATGATTTTTCCATAAATAAGGTTGTCCCAAAAGAACATCACAAACTTCAAGGGAAGCGACATCACATAATACCTCATATTTGAAGGGCTTGATGTCATAGGAAAAACAACATTGTTGGTTGACACGAACATCGCTTCCTTGGCGGAGCCATCCGATGGTGTATGGTTGTGGGTACAACGTTGTTGGTAGGGCTAGCTACTTGGAAACCTCCACTAAGATGAGGTTCATCTGGCTACCGCTATCAACGATGAAGTTTAGTGGAGTACCCTTCACCCACATTTGTGAATGAAAGAGATGCTCGCCTTCCTTTGGATCATCAGGTTCATCAGGTTGGATATTGGTGGTAGAAACAGTGGCACTAGGTTCTGCGTCAATAATCCATCTCCCCTTTTTTGGTTCTGACTCTGAGTCAGAACCCACATCTAGTTTAGAGGCTTTCACCTCTACCACCAATGACTTCCTTAAGCAACAATCAACAGTGTTATGCCAGGGGATCTTATGGAAGTGGCACCACTTCTTGGTGTTTTACATCATCTTTCCATTATCCTTCCTTGTTTGTGTCTTAGACTTGTTTTCTTGAGGTTGTCCATATTTTTTTTCCCTTTTTTCTGCAGTTTGGAGCTTTCCTTGCCCTGGTTTTTCCGTGAAGGGTTCCCAAACCCAAATTGTCGCGTCTTTTGATTAACCTTTTGCTTGATTTTGACAACATATTGATAGGTTGCACCCAAAGATGAGGTGTCCAGAAAATCCATTTATGTCTGGATGTATTATTCATACCACCACGGTACTTGAGCACTAAATGTTGCTCAAAATATTTGATACGTATATTGGTGCGCAAGATATGGAAGACATTGGTGAACTCTGGCATTGTTTGGTGTCTTTCCTGCCACAGTGTGGTCCATCTTCTATACAAGTCATCATAACTTCCAATAGGGTAGTATTGTTCCTTAATAACATCCCTGAATGAACTCCAAGTGGATGCATCTACAAATAATGTGGATCCCTCTATTTCTTTTTTCTCACAGAAAGTCTCCAACCAATATTTGACATGGGGGACAACCTTGAGGAGAACAAATGTAATATTTTCTCTATCGAAAAAGTTGTGGACAGAAAAATACCCTTCTGTAAGGTTTAACCATTTATCTATGACATCCACATATATTTGACCTCCAAATATAGGAACATCAAAATTTATCTGTAAATTGAAGGGGGAGACACCTCCACTTGAGGTATATGCATTGCTTGTTGGCAGTCGTCTAAGGATTTTTGCAAAGTTGTCTATCATCTCATTCCTCTGTCGCCCAACGACTTCCTCAAAAAACCTTTTGAAAGGATCTCTTTTCCCTTTGTCTTTGTTTTCACCCTCCATGGAAGGTTTCTTTTCATGTGTGAGAGCAATTTTCCTCAAGAGAAACAAGCTCAAGACCCAACTCTCTATACCTTGACCATGTCAGGGACATGCACTAAAAACTACAAGAAGTGGACCGCTCTGATACCAATGATCCATATTTATGAGCAGAACGAAATGAAAACACATATTTATAATACTAACACAGAGACAAAGTGAATAATAATAGAGATACAATAAAAATTGACTTATATTAAATAAGAAATATGTTGAAACTGTAAAATGCAGACTAAAACAAGCTTGCTAGAATGGTGGCTCTAAAAAGAGATGTGAGGACTATGCTCATTCGCAAGAAGATGAATACAATGAGGCTCCAAAGGAATTTTTATATCAAACATGAATGCCAAAACCCTAGACATCCAAAAACCTAACCCTAGGATATGAAGCACCAAAAGTCATGTGGGCCCCGTTGGGGTAAGTTAGTACATCAACTTCCCGAGGTCGTAACTTTTGAATACAATCTCTGTTTTAGGCACATGATAGTCCATTGCAAAGGTCTATCTGAGGATTACACGATATGCCGTAAAAATTTTAATCTTCTTACAATTTGATTGTGGTGAGCCTTAAAAACATTGTTTAGGGCCTCAAAACAACCTCGGAAGTTCACGACCCGAAAACTAGGAAAAAAACTGACAATATGAAAACTGAAACTGCCAATATGAAATCTATAAATGAGACAATTGGAATAGGTGGGTGGCCAACGATATCCACCTAGATCACTTGCACCCGTGAAGAATTGCAGAACGCTACACAGAGATCCTTGAAGGAATCTAGGGTGCATGAGGAAATAAAGTGCATGACATAGAAATCGTTGGAAGGAGTGCACAGGAAAGAGGAGTTGTGACACGTTGAGTAGAGGGTGATAGAGGAATAGTGATCCGGATTTATGTAGGAACACAATGAAATACATAAATTCACATAAACGCAGAGATGCAACGGAAATAAGACTTCATTTCATTAATAACAAATGATTGAAATATGCTTAGAGACATAATGGAAATAAACTAGCTAGGGCGTTGGTAGCTTATCTCTGAGAAGAGATGTGGCTGCTACTCGCATCCATGAGAAGATGATTAAAATGAGGCTCTAGAGACCTTTTTACAATAGATGAGAATGCCAAAAGTCATAGACATCCAAAAACCTAACCCTAGGAGATGAAGCGCCAAAAGTCATGTGGGCCCCGTTTGGGTAAGTTAGTACATCAACTT
>JZKD02S2205604.1:19228-32934 GCA_000966675.3 Picea glauca | reverse complement strand
ATTTCATATATTGCATATGGTTGAATTTTGCAGGTGCTTTGGTCTTTTGCTGCCTCTCAAATTCCAAAGGACAACAAAGTATTTGTGCTCGAGTGTGCTACCCGTGGAGTGAAATTGAATTATTACGACAGAAAAACCATCGAGGAAGCTGGCGTTGCCGACTCTGTMCTTACATTGGTCTTCGAAGGATAAATCTGAATCCACACATTTGTATTGATTCTTATAAAATTTGAAAATGCGTTATTCATTGCACTCGGACGCATGATGTCTTGTACAACTGAAAATATACCTGGACTGCAGTCTCTACTTTAGATTGTTCGATCATTGAATTAATGTAATAAAACTTAGCTTTGACAAGTACACCATGGGATCGGAGTAGGTTAATCTTTTTTATTGAGTTTTTCAGGAAAAAAAATGGATTGAATTTGGCCAAATTTTCAGGAATAGTTTGAGTTTTGTATGGATAAAAGTTCTATGTATTTCATAATCTTATTTCAGGGGTTTTGTCCCATTTTAAACCAATCCAGATGGTAAGGAGTTATGGATTGGCCGGAAATTTAAAATATTTAAAAGTAACTCAGTAAAGATTGCTAGAGAGTTAACAACCCACTCTCTGATAGTTGTGAGTAATTAATAAAATGAATAAATATGTGGGTTTAAAATATTAATAAGTTAGATTTATAAATGATGAAAACAAATATTAATATGTTAATTGGGTTTAATTTGAGTAAAATTATATTTAAATTAATAATTAAAAAAATAAAATAAAATTTATATCAAATTGAAGTGGATAGTGGATTTTTTCTAAAATTATATTTAAATTATTAATTAAAAAATAAAATAAAATTTATATCAAATTGAATTGGATGGTGATTTTTTCCTATTTACATATTAATTATGTTATATACTCATACATTTTAAATGTAGTTTAAACTTTTTAAGTTTTGGTTTTTTTTAGGGGATATTTGTTAGAAATTACATATTAATTATGTTATATACTCCTGCATTTTAAATATAGTTTAAATTTTTTAAGTTTTGGTTTTTTTAGGGGATATTTGTTAAAAATTGTTGAATATGTAGGTTTGACTAGTTAGTAATGCAGGTTTAAGTGATTAATTTTCATTGCGAGTTTTTAGTACTTTGAATCCATTTCTACATAGAAATACAATTTAAATAACAAAAAATTATAATTTTTTATAAATTTATAACAAAACCTAAAATAATTAAAATAAATTAATTTTAAATTAATAATTAAAAAATAAACAAAATTTATATTTAAATTAAGAATTTAAAAATAAATAAAATTTAGATAAATTGAAGCCGATGGTGGTTTCTTTCCCTAAAATGGAAGTGGATGTTTTTAATAAAATTTATGTGAAGTTAGAGTGGAATTTTTTCATAATTTATACATGATTTTTGAAGAAATATTTATAATAATATTAAAACACATTCATAATGTTACAATTATAATTTATGTATGAAGTTATAACTTATATATGAGACTACACTCACATACTTTATATTAAATTTGATAAATTGCATACAAATATATAGGTTAAGATAACCTATAACAACCTCAGAGATGTGTGGATCTGAAAACCACTTAAGCTTACAATAATAATTCGTTCTAACAATAGCAATTTTATAAACAATTAAAAAACTTTTATTATAATCAAATGTACATTATTAGTCAAAGTTTTTATTCATCGATAATAAGTTTTAAGGGAACCTTTATCTTCTCTATAAAGGTTAGGAAACTTTTATTATAATGTGCATAATTAGTCATGATTGTTTTGATTGTTTGTTGAAGAAAATGACTATATGATGCACCAGCATTTGGTAGTAAATCTTGAAATTAACCTAAGGGATCACAAATTTTATCAAGGGAGTTGGTTATCTAATTATTTTATTTTTTATTTGTAATAGTTGTAGGAGATATCTTTAGACAATTGTAGTTTTATAGGTGATAATTGGTTATCTAATTATTTTATTTGTCATTTGTAATAGTTGTACTATATATTTTTAGATAGTTGTAGTTTGACCAAGGCTTGTAAAACAATATATTGATTATTTTGTAATAGGTAGAGGTTAGCAAGTAAGTTAGAAGAGAGTGAGTGTGTGTATTTTGCATAGGTTCGAGAGATCCAAAAGGAACAAAGTTTTTCTTGTTGTAATCGTATTCTTTCATAAGTTTTAATAAAAGATCAAGTTTTGTGAAATTATGCCTCCTGTGCATTCATGCGTGAATTGTTTGGGTATAACAATAAGTAGTTATGTTTGTAGGTGTAATCATGAGCATAGTCGTAATCCAATACTGAGAATTATGTGAGATTTTGTTGAAGACAAATCAATGGTAGTGATCATATATGGAGAGGAGGCAAGACAAATCGATGGTTGTTGTTTGTTTGGAATTATTCTATCCTAAGTCATGTGTATTGGACATAGTCTATCAGAGTCCTAGAGAAAATCTGACTCCGACGCACCATTTGTATCAGAATTGACCATCGGACTTTCGTTGTTTTGGGTTCCTCTAAAGCCTCGACACAAAAATCGGACAAGTGATCAGAGCCGTCCATCGAAGACGAGAGATTGACGGTGGAGATAAATTCAGATTCGCCAAGTCAACGATTGTGAAGGAGACATGTGGGAGGTGGTTGTTAAGACCAAGATCACTGCAAAATGAGAACAAGATCCAGACATTAATCAGAGTAGAGAATTAACAGTCATAATATTCTTAGAATAAAAAGAAAAAAAATGATTTTAAAGTCTACTAGACTATAGCCTATGGGACAGACTGTCTCACATACTGATTTATGTAGTTCAACCAATTCAACTCTTTTCCTGTTCAACTTGATAGTGAATCACTCTAACCATCAGAGTCCTCAAACTCTAACCATCGTAATTATTAAACCAAGGACACTTCAACAGTGATACTCTGATGCCAATGGTTCAGAGATTTTAGATCAGAGAAATTACCATCAGAGTCCTCAAACTCTAACCATCAGAGTTCTTAAACCAATGACACTTGAATAGTGTTACTCCGATGCCAATGGTTTAGATCTCTTAGATCAAAGAAACTTCCACCTGTTATAATTCTACACATCAATCAAATTTTTAGTGGTGTGGTGGAGATTTTAGCTCTCAGTCTTATGCAAAGAAAATCTTTGTGCCAAGGAAAAAAACACCATGTTCTAATTGAATCGAAAATTGGTGCGTATAGAGAGCTAAGGACTCTATTGCGGAAGGAATTTGGGCCTGATTAAAGTAATTAGAGAGCAATGCAAGATCTATTGTTGTTAACAATGTATTAATAACTCTGTTCAAGTGGATCTTTGGACCTGTCATCATCAGTGTTTGGTATCAGAATGCATACAACAAGTCTGCCATAAAGTAGAAGAAGATGCCACCCAAGAGAGGAGGTCGAGGAAGGCCAATTGAAAATGTAGCATTGCAACAAGAATTGATACAACTCCAGGAAAGGATGGAAGCCATGGAATGACTCCAACCTAGAAAAGAGAGCTAGACACAGGGAATGTTAGTGAAAATGAAGAGACAATAGACAACGACCTAGAAAGAAGAAGAAGATGAAACAACAAAAGAGAAAATGATAAGGGTGGTCACAAAGGTCAATGTCGGACCAAAAGTAGAGGTACCAATGTATGAAGGTAACTTGAATGTCGAATGTTGAGGATTTGATTGATTAAATGAATGTTCTAGATAAATATTTTGATTATGAGGATGTAGATGAAGAAACTAAGGTAAAGTATGTTGCGATAAGGTTAAAATGTCATGCAATCATAGTGGGATGAATTGCAAGCAGACATAAAACGAAAAGAAAAAGCTAATATTAAGAATTGGGACAAGATGATTGCTAAATTTAAAAGTAAGTTCATGCCTAAGGATTACCAGTTAAATTTATTTAGACAATTGTAGATTCTATCTTTCTCCACGATTCTATAGAGATACTACAACCCCTAATTTCACATTGAAACATTTTATTTATGTTCAACATTAAAATATATTTTTGTTATTAATAATTTCTACACATCTTCCTTATATTACATTGTAAAAAGCACCTTTGGATGCAATAAGTTTTTAAGGAAATATTTATCCTTTCTATAAATAATTAGAAAACTCTCATCGTAACCAAATATATATTTTTCTAATAATTTATTATACTTTTTATTATACTTTAGGAAAAATCCATATTTTTCTAATAGTTTATTATACTTTTTATTTTACTTTAGGAAAATCCCATTAGTTAATAAGCCTAAACCAATATATTTAGAATTCTTAAGCCCCATCAATCTATTTAAATGACTGTGAGAAATAAGTGATATATGAGTCTAAAGTTGAGGTTTTGTGTTGAAAAAATGTGTATCTAAAAACTAGGGACTTCTATTCCAATGCTTTTAGAGGCCATGGACTTCTATTCCAATGCTTGTAGAGGCCATGTACTCTATGGCCTTCAATGTGTTTATGAAATTGGATTCAATGTTTGGCACTCTATTAAGGACTTGGATATTATGGAAAAAACTTTGAACTTTGAGTTACTAAATGTATTTAGAGATAATATAAATTTTTATTGTGAATCAAATTATATTTTAAGGAAAAATACTAAGGGTTTTAGGATTAAACCAATAATTTTAGGATTCATAATCCACAATTTTAGGTTTTCGAATTACAATGATGGATGATGTTACTTCCATCATATAATCATAGATTGGAATATAATGTATTGGATTTTAATTCATTTAAAGGTTTCTCTTTTCAAGAGTTAGGATCATAAGGTGTTGCCTTACCTCAAAAAGGTTTTTTGAATAATAAAGAAATGGGTTTTCTTATCTTATTTTTGGATATATTGTGTGTGATTCAATTTTAATGGCTAAGTATTACTAGTGGGATCCTCCCTAGGGGTGCAATGAGGGTTCGAAGGGCCCGTTAGAGTAATAATATTGTATGTATGGTAGTCATTCAATGTACGGTGAACATGAACCACTGTGTTCTTATTTAAAAAGGTTGCAATGAGGGTTCGAAGGGCTCATTAGAGTAATAATATTGTAGGTATGTGCTGGCGGCCAACAATTCTGTCAAATTTTATCATAATAAAAGGCCATCACCAAGAGATAAAATTTTCTGTAGCTGCTTCCTCCTTATAATTTCCAAACGTTTATGTCTTTTGGTTTTGTAGAGATTCATTGGCCTAGCTGATTATAAGAGTGTTTTGTTTTTAAATCTCTCGTTTGTTTTGTTTGATTTCATGACTGCAAGCATGACATTAAAACAAAAGTTTGGCTTGGGTAATCATTTTACAGTTTGTGGTTTCTTCGTTTCTTTTGCTAAAGAGATTACACCTCAAGGGGATCTATATGTTTTTTAGTCTTAAGTTTTGTAAGCTTATTGATTGATCCATTACCACAAATTTATTCATTATGGAAAATATAACTTAGTCATATCTATGGTTGATTATATGATTTTGATATTTGATATGCCTAATTGCACAGAACCTTGGATTAAAATTTGAAATATGCTTCTTGCTCTTACCAGTCATATCACAATCCTATCACCCTATCACCCTGGTATAGGTATGATGTACTTACAGTTCCACATCATCCTATTTTCCTGCATAATTAAGACTCTCATTCATTATTCAAATAGGTAGCTGATAATGGTTTGGGTTTAATGTTCATTGCACATAGTGGCTCACAATTCTGCACGTCCTCTGTTTTTTGTCACTCAAAGCTCAAATTCACAAGCATGATAGCCTCCCAAGTCCATAGGAATTGGGCCTCTTCCGATTTTACAGACCTCTCCCTATTGTTTGTGTATTGGAAAACGAAACCTTCCTCTCATTGCATTTACTATGTTTGTTTGATAGTAGCCATGGCTCCCATGGTTTGAATTGAACCTAATGGCTCTCAAGCCCTTCTCGCCCACGACGATGCCATAATCGATGTACATACTCATGGCTGGGACATTTTCATCCGAAGATTCGAGGGTTATAACCTGGCAATTGCAGGGGATTTTGCTCAATCATTTGATGGCTCTAAAGCCAAAATTGGGGATCTGCAACTCGAAGTAATCGAGGATTCTATAGAATGAGATACAAGACTGTCACAGGAGGGAGAAAATGGTTCAAAAACACCAAGACAGAAGGCATTCCTTCGAGTTTGTTCATGATCTCTAAGAAATCGACATGCTGCCCTAAAGGTACACCTATTACTCTCCTAAAAACCCAATGGCACAGACTTATTCTAATTCTTAAACAGTTCATAACTTGTGAGGGGTAGGTATGGCTTAGTGTTTTTGTATCACATTCGCCTGTTGATGATTTTTCTAGGATTCAAGCTAAATATGCCTTTCTATTTGTTGATGAGCCTGCATAAAATGTCCAAGCGTTATCAGAAACAAAGTTTAAACTCTCTATCTATCCTTTTCAACCATGGGCTTATTCAAATTCTTCTATTGTTGCATCTAGCTCATATCAGGGATACTTGGGAAGATTTCCTATGTAGGACTAACTTCACCCTACCCGAGAACACAGTAGAACCGCCTCTGCATTTAAATACGAACCCTAGTCCCTCTAACCCTACCACTGAAAGTCAAGGTGTTGATCCACATGGAGACCATGTGACCACTGAAACAAACTCTGTTGCTATGCAAAACCCTTTGGGCAAAAAACCATGATATAATTCTGTGCCCAAAAAATCGTTAGAGGAGGTAATAGATGTATTAAAGGAGAAGGTTTCTCCTGCTCCCACTGTTGAGTCGAATCAGGGTTTTATTGACAAATCAACTGTTAAGAAAATTTGCAAAAAGAAGAAACAGGGTAATCCCGATTTGAGTTTTGTAAACAGGAGATTAGGGAGCTTAATATCCAGTCCAGTCTGCAAAATCGACAGCAAGATCGTATGAGATCGATCTCAGTGATCGAGGTCGATGATCACTTGACCGATGATGAGATCAATGAATTGCTTGCTCGAGAATATGTGGATAACCAGTGTCTCGTAAATGAAATCGGTAGTGAGGATATACAATATGATTTTGTTTCTGAACTACCTCCGTTCCTAAAAAATCAAGAAGGCTTCACTGGCATAAGCCATGATTTGAAGAAAGCTATAGAAAAGACCAAAGAACCCATTGCAGAGTACACAAAACCTCTGCCTCCTATAACACCTGTACACTGCGAAAATTGTCTTGACTGGGTGGGTAGAATGATACTACAAAGACATACCATATTTACAGGCACAGTTGAAACATTTGGCAGCTCGAAATTCCTTGCTTGAAAGAGAAAATCAAGAGTTAAAGGGATGTGTCCAGTCCAACGCAGATCGAGCAAGTAAAATGCCCAAACAAGCTGGTAGTGTGATTATCAAGAACACAACAAATTTTGACACTATCATTAACTCAGAATTATCAACCCCTTCATTGTTTAATCTCTAAAATGGTAAAAATGGTTTTGATTTTCTTTGATTTGATTCTGTTGTAAAAATCAAATAGATAGATTTATTTTGATTTCCTTTTCTTAATTTAAGACTAGCTACAGAATCTCACGATTTTGTAGCCAGTCTATTTCTAAATGTTAGTTTGTATTGTTTTCTAAAATTCAGTTTCATTTTTGTCATTTTTAGGAAAATAACAGTTATGATGCTATTCACAAGGAGAAGTAATCATGGATCATGCACTGCATAGTTTAGTATTTTCTCTTTTTGTTTGATAAAATTGTGGCATTTATGTAATTAATTTTGACAAACAAACTCCTACATGAGTGTTTCTTTGTTATCCTATTTTTGTAAAGGAATCTAATTTTCTGGGATTACCCTCTATCTTGCATGATAAGAGGTTGTTAATTCGAGACTAGTTTAAATAGTGGTTGTGGTTTAGTGTTAAGGACAACTTTTGTTGCAATACAGTATGGACATGTGATTTTGGGAATTGATATGGGAAAGCAATTCATTGTTGTCTTTAGATCCATGTGATGCTTATTCCATTGTGTTCTCCTATTACCTATGTATTATGAAATTGATTTAGCTTTAGCCTGGTCATCATATGGTGTTTCATATTGCTAAATATTTAGATGTTGTCCATTATCTGTCTTTCCATTTTGTATGTGTGATCAATCAATTATTTAATTATTATTGAGTTTATTTCAGATGTTAAATGATTGACAGTATCAATATTCAATATTGAGTTTTCCTTCGTTCTCGGATGTTGATCATCTTAAGATCACAGGATTATTTTTAATTAGTTATCTTCTTGATGTTATTAATTTACTCCAAATATCAAACACTTCTTTGAATTTATTCTGGAAGTACAAGTATTGTTATGTTATAGGTTTCCCTTAAAAGCAGGACAAACAGGAGCCCAACCAACACAAAGAGATAAGCTCAATTTCATTGATCAGCTATAGGTTAGTCTATGTGTTATTTAATTAGATTATTTATTGATGAAACAATAATTGCATTAATTATCTTTGATTGTTTCTATGTTATCGTTTCAATTGTATTTTCTTAGTATTTATCAATTTAAAATCCTTAAATATTCAAAAACCAAAAAGATTTATGTTCTTTCTTTATCTTAGTTAGAAACACTTCATAAACATTCATTTCGCAAGATTTCAAGTAAATCTTGCAAACTATATATAGATTGTTTATAATCATTTGTATATATTCATGTTTCTATTTGAACACTTGTAATTAGTATATAAATTGTTAGAACCATAGCTTTAGGTTAGTTTATTTCTTTTATTATTTTTACAACATTAGTTGGCTAACATAGCCATTAAACCCATCAGGTCAGTTCATTCCAAACGGCTTGGGTTATTTAGACAAACCCGGACTGGATTTGACTTTCCAGTTGACGGTGTGTCATAAACTCCCGTAAAAAAATGGCGCTAGAAGGAGGGCTTGAAATTAATTGATGGCACGTGGAGGTCGCAAGACCCCTCCAAACAATTGTTCTCCTGTCGTAACGCGTAGTCGCTCAGACACAAACGTTACACTTGAAACAACTACTACCTCAAATGATACCCCTAATATTCTTTTCGAACCAATGACACCAGATCCTCAAGGGATTGACATCCAATAAATTGTCCACCAGTCTCTCATAAGAACTCATAGTGCCTTATCCCATATTAGATAACCTGGTAGACCACTTAATCAACCCATTGACTTTACAAATCTTCAAGAACAACTTCAAGGCACTGGTATGCCTAGAAAAACTTTGGGTGATAATACTACCAATCCTTTGAAGCACCTATCCTTGGTTCTGGAGGATCTGGTATTCCACCATCCCACCTGGTTCTTCTCCACCTTCTTCGGGAGGTGAATCCTCGAACGAAGGCAGTTCTTCATCTGACCCATCCCAAACTTTGACTCCACCAACTCCCATGGAAAACCAAAATAATCCTGCCATACCTTGGCTCGATCAAGATGTCATGGCTGTGCCTGGACCCCAACACCCATTGCCTAAAAATCCAGAGAAATGGCTACCCAAATTTGATCCTGATTCGAAGCAGTCAGTTGAGGATCACATCAAGAAATTTATGTTAGATGTTATACTCTAGAGTGTCGAGCACGAAGATGTTGTGTGCATATTATTTCCTTACACTTTTGAGGGGAATGCCTCAACTTGGTATTTTTCTCAACAGCCTTAGACCATCATCTCTTGGGAAAAGTTTGAAACTTGTTTTCTGGAAAAATTTGGAGATTATAAATCTCCAGAAGTCTTGGTAATGGAACTCTCTAGCTTAAGGATGAACCCTAAATAAAAATTTAAAGACTTTAACCAAAGATTCCTAACACTAAAAAACAAAATCCCTACAGATTCGATGCCTGCAGAAAACTTAATTGTTGTATATTATATGGAGGCCCTACATAACAACATAACCATATGGGTTAAAAGGTCCAAAAAGAACACATTGTTAGAATCCTTTGAGGAGGCAAGTCAAATTGAGAAGGATATATTGAGCTTAAAATATAATCTAAGTAGTGAAGCTAAAACAACTTCATCTTCTAAGAAGAAAACATAAATTCTCACTAGGCCTCCTCAACCTAAATATCAACAAAAAACATTAGAATTGGAGAGCTTGCAGAAATCTTTCCAGAAACTATCCAATCAAGTTGTTGACTTGAAAAGATACACCGCGGAGGCATATACAAGTAAAGGAAGTTTCAAACCTCCTTTTAGAAAACCTTTCCCTCCAAACCGGCCAAACCCGACCATAGAAGGTCTAAATTTTGAAAGTTTACAATATACTTTGCAAACAATATTGGAAGCACATGACAATTTTGTTTCTGCTCCTCCTGAAAATTATGATGACACAGTGGAGGAAGAGGTACCAGAAAAGGAAGACTCATCTCCTCCTTTTTTTGGTCACTTGTCAGATAGTATTTTTCAAGCAAATTTTGAAACTGTTCACCCCTACAACACTAGAAGTAAAACACAGAACAAGTCTCCACTTGAAACAACTAAAAATGTGGTTTCAAAACAACCAAAGAAAACTAAAACTAGACAAAACCTAGCTGCCCCAGTTTTAGAGTATGATTTAATTGAAGACCTAAAAAAAATAAGGGCAAATATTTCTGTTTTTGAATTGTTGAAATTTCCTTTTATTTTGCAGAAAATGCTTCAAAGCATTGTTGAAAATAGTAAAAAGAATGATGTTAGTAGCAAAAAATCAGCATAAATTGACTTAAACACAACTAAAAATGTCCCAAGTAAAAAGACATCTGAAAATTAGGATAAAAGCGACCTATCCAAAAAAACTATAGGAAACTTAGATAAAATTGTTTTAGGAACAACAACAAAAAATCAACAGAATTCTGTTGTTTCCGCACGAAAAAATGTGCCCCCTTTTTTATTAACTTTTGAAATTTTTAATAGGAATGTACATAACTATATGGTTGACTCTGGTGCATCATCAAATGTGATGCCTCTATCTGTATGCCATAAAATTAATGGAAAAGTAAAACCTTCTGATTTAAAAATCATTCAACTAGAACAAATGAATGTCAAAGTCATTGGTGAACTAAAAAATGTGCTGATTAGATGATTGCCCAATCCCAAAGTTCATCAAGTAATCGATATTATTTTTGTTGACATTCCTGAATTTTATGGTCTGTTATTAAGCAGATATTGGTCAGAATAGCTACACGGTTATTTTTCTATAGACTGGTCTCATTTGTGGCTTCCTGAAAATGGGTAGCCCAACAAGATCAGAATAAAAAGAGAACGTTACCTTAAGCATACCGTGATAGATCTAAATGACCCAAATGAACCTTTCATTACCACCGCAAATTCAATTGAAACGCAGGGAATGAATACCTTTTTTGGTAACTTCATGATTGAATTTTCCTCTATCACTAATCCAGAACAAAAATCTGAAGTAACAACCTATACTCAAGCACTAGTTTTTCCAAATACGCCAAATATTGCTAATGACTCACAAATTTGGTCCCTATATTTTGATGGATCCAAATCCCGAGAAGGGGCAGGTGATGGTTGTGTGCTCATCGACCCTACAGGTAATAAAACATTTATTGCTTGTCGATTGGAGTTTGAATGTAGTAACAACACAACAGAGTATGAATCACTTCTGTAGGGACTTAGGAAAGCACTGGACATGAATGTGCAAAATTTGGTAGTATTTGGTGATTCAGAAATAATAGTCAAGCATGTAAGAAATGAAATACATTGTTTGTCACTGCATCTGAAGAATTACCAAACTGAGGTATGGGGTTTAATGCACAAATTTCTAGCATTTAATATAAATTCCATTCCTAGGATGAGTAATTTAGAAGCTGATTTACTAGCCAATGTTGCTTCTAAATTGTTTTCCACTGAAGGTCTTTCTCCTAATATGTTCTTGGTCGAATTGTTATTCAGGCCATCGATTCCGAAGAACATCACAAACTGGAGAGTATTTGATGATGATCAACAAATCATCGAATTTTTGCATATGGAAGACACCTTCCAGGATGTAGTTATTGATGAAGGCACTCATGACGAGAATCTCTCAGATTTCATGGTAATATCTGATCCTCGATCTATAGAATCATCACCCGAGTTGGTAAACACTATCCGCAAATCTGTTGTGAGATTAGAGAAGTTTTATGACCTGCATGACAAGTTTAGAGGGGTAGTCAATTGTAAAACAAATAGTTCTTCTTTTCTATATGAAACTGTAAATTTAGGAACATGAGATAACCCTCAAAATATTAATTTGGGAAATGGATATTCTGAACAAGAAAGATCTGCTTTTATAAAATTATTTAAAGAATTTAAAGATGTATTTTCTTGGACGTATGATGATCTAAAAACTTTCGACCCAAACATCATACAACACGTAATCCCTATGAAACCCCAGACTCAACCTTTCCAACAAAATTGAGGAAAATAAATCCTATATTGGAACCTACTGTGAAAAA
The DNA here is from genome assembly GCA_000966675.3 of Picea glauca. Classification (NCBI taxonomy): domain Eukaryota; kingdom Viridiplantae; phylum Streptophyta; class Pinopsida; order Pinales; family Pinaceae; genus Picea; species Picea glauca. The sequence goes on along the minus strand of JZKD02S2205604.1, from coordinate 20,506 downwards.
GGAACTAAATAGATTGCTTACTGCAAAAATAAATTTTCCAGTTAGGCATACTCAATGGGTGTCTAACTTAGTCCCTGTAAGGAAGAAAAGTGGTGAAATTTGACTTTGTGTCGATTTTCGAAATTTAAACCCAACATCTGATAAAGACAACTACCTTGTTCCTCCAAAGGAACAAATCCTACAACAAGTATCTGGTTTCGAAAGACTATCTTTATTAGATGGTTTTTCAAGATACAACTAGGTCCTATTGTCTCCTTCAGACCATCTTAAAACCACCTTTTGTACCCTGTGGGGCACTTACACCTATAGGAAAATGCCTTTTGGACTGATAAATGTTGGTGCCACTTTTCAGAGAGAAATGGATATTGCTTTCTGTGTCCTCCTCAACCAGTCAGTTGTGGTCTTCTTGACTATGTCATTGTCTTTTCAAAAAACAAGAAAGATCACTTGTCTCACCTTAGGGTTGTCTTATAACGATGTCGCAAGTTCGACATATCTCTCAATCCCAAAAAATCAGTCTGTGCAGTAGAAAAGGGGAAACTGTTTGGGTTTATAGTGTCAAAAGATGGAATTATAATTGACCCTGAAAGAACCCAAGAGATTGCCAAACTCCCTCCTCCTTCTTCCAAAACGGCCATGCAATCCTTTTTAGGAAAAACTAATTTTGTCAGACAATTTGTCCCAAGTTTCTCTGAAATGGTTAGACCTCTACAAAATTTAATTAAACAGGATGTTTTGTACAGATGGGGACCACAAGAAATTCAAGCTTTAGATTCAATTAGAAAAACCATAATAGAAGCACCTTCCCTGACGAGCCCCAATTTTTATCAGGATTTCACTCTATACACTTTTGCATCTGATAGATCCTATGCAAGATACCAGATATATAAAATATGCAGAACAGAAATGAAATACTAGAAATGACAGAATAACAGTAAAATATCCAGCATAATCTTCACAATACACAGAAATGATATACGAAATAACAACAGAAATAACACTTTGAATCAGATAGCAATGTTCACAGGCCTCTTCGAGGGGGCAATCTCCAGTCGAGCAACACTCTGTTACAATAATATCCAAGCTAGGTTCTCATACCCTCGACTCCTATTTATACTAAAAAGAAGCATCTAGAGGAAGATCCTTCTAGAAGCGGAAGCTTTTATTAGGTCTTCTTACATTCGCCTTATTCTATTTTATTGAAAGGTCTTATTAATATTGACCTTTATTACATACGAATACATTGATCTACCTATGTGCGGGTTAGGACCTTAACAT
>JZKD02S2205571.1:16628-31691 GCA_000966675.3 Picea glauca | reverse complement strand
TTATTGGTTCTATCAAAGTTTAATCTACATCCCAGTCGACTGGAGCTACACCTCGATCTACTTACACATCTACTCCTAGTTCGACCACACCCTCTACCTCTTCTCATACCCAAGTCTCCGAGGTAAATGCAACTTAGACTACATCCTCGCAGCAGACTGGAGGTAAGAAAAAGACAAAGAATAAAAACAAAAAGACTAATAATAATGAACAACCAAAAGCTCAAAACCTACCACCTGATAACGAAAATCAACCACAGTGAAAACCAAAGTTCCCATGTCTTATCTGTGGTGATGATCACTATACTCGAGATTGTCCACATCGGGATGAAGTGGCCAAACTCTTTAAATGAAATTCCCAACCCGTCGTGCTTACTCATCCTTTTCCTCAGCAACAATCCATGGTTACTCAAACCCCCTCTCCTGGGGGCAGTTCTAGCCATCCTCATGATGAGGCCTAGATGAGTGCACATATTTATATGTTTAATGGGATTAATTTGACCACTCGCTCTAAGACATACGACACACCAAGTAATCCTGACAAAGGAAAAGACACTAATGGAACTAGTACTTTACCGGATCCATCACCATCCTCTGTTAGTCCTCCATTGGTTATTCCTCTATTTGGACCACTTCAGATTGAGAAACCTATGTTCGAATCTATCTTACGCCCTCCTAAGAGAACTATCCACAAATTTACCTTTAATCCTAGTTCACATGCCTCCCAGAACTACAACATTGTTAAAGATTTGGATCAAGCACTGTGTGCTATGTCTACGTTAGAAGTTCTACAACACTGCCCAATTCAACTTAGAACACTCTTGGCTACTATTGGTGTTGTTCATCCTGAGTCATCCAACCATATCATGTTTAACCTAGACAATTATGCTTCTCAACTCTCCCACCAACTTGCTTTCCAAGTTGATGTTGTTATTCACAATCAACAAACCCACCGAACTATTCTGGATGAGGGAGCCTCAACTTGTGTCATGTCTTTAGCGTGTTGGAAAGGTTTAAAATCACCCGCACTTAAAAAATCCCCAACGATGTTACACACCTTCGATGGGAGAGATTTCCAAACCCATGGGCTTTTACAGTCCATGTCCATCCAATTAGGTGGAAAAACCGTCTCTGTTGACATCAAGGTGGTCAATGCTCCCCTCGATTACAATTTTTTTCTCAGAAGAAGTTGGTTCTATGCTATGACCATTGTCTCTTTGTCATTTTTTCGATGTGTGCAATTTCCTCATCAAGGAAAAATTGTCACCATCGATCAGTTGGATTTTTATGCACCTGACGCTCGCACTTCTGCTACCAACAATAATCCATTCTTGGGAGATCAAAAAACCACATATGAAAGCGTTGGTATTGGCTTGTTGAAATATTCTATCCTCATGCGTACCTTCCCTACACCATTTCCACCCACTGCACATCATATTTCCCCGATCAATATGATTTAGACTACGGTTTATCGATCCTTGGAATCATCTAACCCTTGGATTGTACCCATTCTATTGGAATTCGATGCACTAGGTGACACCATGCCACTTAGTCCAACCGAAACCTCATACGTTTCCATCCAATCTACCTCTCCCTCTTCAGATGACCAACATCTCTTGGCACCTGACACATATTCGATACCGTCATGGTTAAATTCCTTGTCATCTACAATTGAATACATTTCTCAAATGTTTCCTTCTGATGAATCCATAATGCAAATTATTAGCCTTGACGATGTACCTTGGAATGATATCCATCATCGGTCCTCTTTTCTTCCACCTCTCGAAGAAATTCAAGAAGACATACACTCTGTCTTCCCTCTTGATGTTGTCAATTTTCCGCAATCTCCCATCCTCACACAAGATACTCTTTCTGAGTGGAATTTGGGCAACATATAATCTACGATCGTTATTGATATTTCGATCAAGGAAGGTGTCGTGGAAAACATTAACCTTGGAGCTAATTGCTCACCAGAGGAAGTGGTCTCTTATACTTCTTTATTTAAAGAATTATGTAATGTCTTCACCTGGAGCTATGAAGAGATGCTCAAGATCGACCCGTCGATCATTGTACACGATATTAAAACCTACCCTGGTGTCAAACCTGTTCGTCAGAAACTCCACCCAGTTCTCCCTAAGAAGACCACGGCTATTAAGACAGAGGTTGAAAAGTTATTGAAATATGGCTTCATTTATCCTGTCCCCTTGACAGAATGGGTTTCCAATATCGTTCCAGTTACTAAGAAATAAGGGACCATTCGCGTCTGTGTTTATTATAGGGATCTTAACAAGGCTTGTCCAAAAGACAACTACCCAACACCCTTTATCAACCAGATTATTGATAATTGCACTGGTAGTTTAATTTTCTCTTTTATGGATGGTTTCTCAGGGTATAACCAGATTGACATCTTATTGGCTGATCAACATAAGACAACCTTCATCTACCTATGGGGAAATTTCATGTATCAAAAGCTACCATTTGGCCTTAAAAATGTTGGGGCTACGTTCCAGTGATCCATGTCCTATGCTTTCCACGATATCAAACATATTGCGGAACCTTACCTCGATGACTTACCCACCCACTCATCTAGTCGATCTGACCATCTCGGTCATCTACGGACTATCTTCCTTCGATGTCGGTTCTACCGCATTTGTCTGAACCCACATAAGTATACTTTCACTGTCGAATCCGGTCGGCTTCTCGGCTTTATTGTTTCCAAGGACGGGATTCGGGTGGATCCCTTAAAAATTCAAGCTATTATAGCTTTACCCCCACCTACCAATCTATGAAAACTCCAAAGTTTGGAGGGGAAAGAAAACTTTCTTCGCTGATTTATTCATAACTATGTTGAGATCACTAAAGGCTTGATGCGATTGTTGTGGAAATACACCCCTTTCATTTGGGATGACACTGCTCAACAATCGTTCGATGCTCTCAAGAAGGCACTGACTAACACTCCTTTGTTACATCCTCTGAACTATACAAAGGATTATATCCTTTACTTAGTGGCCTCTGCTTCCACTTTCGCCATGGTGTTAGTTCAAGAGGACTCTTCCGATGAAGAACATGTGATTTATTACATGAGTAAAATTCTATCTGGACCTGAACTTCGTTACCCACATGTTGAGAAGTTAGCTCTGGAATCGATCATCGTCGTCCAGATATTTCGTCACTACACTCTACTACTCACCACCATAGTTATCGCAGATTCAAACCCCATGTATCACATCCTGACACGTCAGGTGCTTGGGGGAAAATAATCTAAATGGATCGTAATCCTTCAAGAATTCGATCTTGAATTTTCCAAATCCAAATCTAAAAAGTCCCTGGTGTTCGCAGAACTTATTTGTGATTTTTCCCGTGCTAATGAAGAAACTGAGCCTAGCTATTCTCTTCCTGACAAATGTTTATTCCTCATTAGCATTTCTGATCCCTGGTATGGAGACATCATTATCTATCTCTGGACACAACATTTTTAGCTAGATATCTCTCGCAAAGAACGTCATCGTATTTGCCACCACCCTTGTCATTATATTATTATTGGATACACTTTATATCATCATGGCATTGATACCGTCCTGCAACGATGTCTCACTCATGAAGAGGTTGAACGCATCCTCAATTACTTTCACCTTGGAGCTTGTGGCGGTCACCTTTATGGGATGGCTACTGCCCAAAAAAATTTGCGTGCCAGATACTTTTGACCCTCCATCTTCAAGGATTATATGGAGGTCATCAAAAAGTGCCCACCCTATGAAGTTTTTCAAAACAAGGCACACACCCACCCTACTCTGTTGCATCCCATTATTTCCATTGTCCCCTTTGCAAAATGGGGCATTGATTTCATGCAATGTAAGCCTACATCAACCAGGGGGCACGGTTATATAATTATCGTCGACAATTACTTTACAAAATGGGTTGAGGCTATGCCTACCTTTCTGAACGATGGTCTTACTGCAGCCCTTTTCTTTTTTAATCACATCATCTCTCGCTTGGTGTTCCACAAGCCATTGTCACTAATCATGGTTCCCATTTTCAAACCAGATGATGAATGAGTTTAATACCAAGTTGGTTTTTCGCCACAAGAACTCATCTCCCTGCTACCGTCAAGCTAATGGACAAGTTAAAGCTATCAACAAGGTCGTCAAAAAGATGATCCAATGGATGGTAGGGGTAAACAAGACATCTTGGCATTTACAATTTTTTTCCGCTCTCTGGGCTTATCGGACCTCAGTAAAAACTGCTACTGGATTCACTCCCTTCCAGTTAGTATATGGAATTGAGGCTATCTTATCAATCAAGTACAAAATTCCTTCACTAAAACTTAAAGTAGAACTCCTGCCCCACACTTATGCTGAAGAAGAATGTTTCTTACACTTGACTAGACTGGATGAAACACGTCGTGATGCTTCTCTCATTAATGAGACATATCAAAAGTGAATCAAACATCAATAAGACAAATCCGTCCATCCTCGCACTTTTTCAAAAGGATACTTAGTCCTCATATATGAACAAGATCATAATAAGTTAGGGACAGGGAAGTTAGAACCTCTATGGCATGGTCCCTACATTGTGAAACATGTTCTACATAGAGGTGCCTATGAACTAGTCTATTACGATGGAGTTTCCATGGACGAGCCCGGAACAGGCTTTACCTAAAGAAGTGCTATGCCTAGGACATCTAGTGTACGTGCTCTGTACACTATTGTATTTTTATTTTTTTTGGTGTGTCTTTTCTCTTGCGTGCTCGATTTTTTCCTTGGCCACTTATACTATGTCTTGTGTTTTTCATGCGTAGATGAAATCTTCCTTTCCTATATTTGTCAGGTTTGTGGATGGTGCTATTTGACACACCCAAAATGTTGCCTCCATGGCTTGGGTCATTTACCACTCTGATGGGTTGGTTAGTTCAGGAGGTATTTTCTTAGGATCAAAAACTAATAACATGGCAGAATATCATGCTGTCATTGGAATTTTAACCAAAGCATCCTCCCTAGGAATTTCTCACATAATTGTTCATCTGGACTCTCAACTCGTGGTATATCAACTCAATCATATCTACACTATTCGAAACCCTATCCTACTATGTCTCCATCTATGAGTGCATCGTCTTGAACGAATGTTTGATTTTATTTAATATCGGCACATACCAAAAGAACTTAATACCATCTAGGATTTGCTAGCAAATTACATTATGGATAGGTATCTCGCACATAGATAAGATTTTATAAAGGAAATGAATAACATCACACATCATCATGTAAATTAAAACACATCACATAAAAACATCATTTGAAAATCTTTTGGCACTGTAAAAACTTGGAAATGTATATATATACGGCGTAATTGAAAATGTTTGATTACATCAAAAATGGTACATAGATAGGCAAAATGTGGGTCCTCACACCCATAAACATCGTCCTACAGACTATACAATCATCAGGAAGATCCTAATCTCCCTACATCACATTATGTTGTGAGTAATATATCACTGCACGGGATATTCACCTCAGTAGAGAGTTAAGACACTTGGACACCCCCACAGTGTGTCTATGTAGATGTAGTGGTATTTCCTGCCTCCTAAGAGGAGGGATACCTGTCATAAGGCCTTGGAGGTTTCTTTCAACCTCTTGGAGTTATCCTGCTGCTACCCCCTAATCAGCTACACCCTGAGAATCTCTACGATGCCCCAATGATGGAATATCTGTTGGACGTACTACTGCTCTATCTGCAAGATGAAATGATACGTCTGTTAAATATTCTTCTATGTACCCCCAAAAAAATATAATATAATGTTTTTAAAAATCAAAAAAACACTTGTCAAGATTATTTTTGGTTTTTCACTTGATTTTTGGTTTTTCACATGACGCATCCCAATTCTCTCCTACTGGAAGGACCAAGTCCATGCTTCCCCAAAAATCCACTCCAGTGTATCGAAAATCTTCTATCACAATCAATTAGCATCTCAGCCAAGCAAAGAAGTCCCTGGTAAATCTAAACTCTGAATCTGAGCCTAGTCTCAGGGACAGGCTAGTCCACCAGTCCATACATGGTTCTCCCACTGGTCACACTACCAATGCAATATTCGGTTGCATCTGTGGAATGCATTCTAAAAATAATGAAACTAAGAATGAACCATACCCAAATTGCTTCTTCTGTCCTTCTTTGCATTTCGTGATTTGTTCCTTCACATTTTGAAGGAACCCTGCACTCCAGTTGAACAGTGTTGGCTCTAAACACTGTAAACCATAAGCCACCTTTGATCTTGAGACTAGATGTGCACTAGTACTTCCTTCTATTCTTGTGATGGAAAACAAGATGCATCAAAGAGGCAAGTCTCTGATATCTTTGATTGAAATCCTGCCTCTGACTAGCCTCGCTCTCAGGACACAATGGTTCGTCAGATACTCATCCATAGGTGCAAGAAGTGCCCTCTTCCCGGATGAATCTATAGGAACCCCTCTCTTCGAAAGACCGGTTATGAAATATACATCCTCCAGCTCGATGTTCAGAAGCTAAGTCCCTATATAGAACCCTTTCTCTGCAACATTCCATGACCCGATCATGTATTCGAGAAGAAGAATCTCCTTCTTCATCTTTTTCATTTTGAAATATTTGAGGAGACCGCAATTCCTCAATGCAGCTCTTGATTGGGTACTTTGCAGAGAAAACACATCATCGAGCTCGTGTTCTCTTTCTTTCCACTCAAGCATGTTGTCGAAGTCACCTGCAATTAACAACAAAATTCATTAAATCATGATTTTAGCAAATCTTTGGCAATTTTAAAATTTTAAAAAATGAGTTTTTGTTTTTACAAAATAATAATGCCCTTTTCATATGATCATGAGGACATCAATCCACCCTTACATTATCCATTTAAATGTTCAAAAATTCAAAACGTTCTCCTCACAAATTGAACGCACGTGGGCCATTTTTGGGAATTTTTCTTGTGGTTTTTTTGAGACATCGCCCCCATTGCCACTGCATNTTATTGGTTCTATCAAAGTTTAATCTACATCCCAGTCGACTGGAGCTACACCTCGATCTACTTACACATCTACTCCTAGTTCGACCACACCCTCTACCTCTTCTCATACCCAAGTCTCCGAGGTAAATGCAACTTAGACTACATCCTCGCAGCAGACTGGAGGTAAGAAAAAGACAAAGAATAAAAACAAAAAGACTAATAATAATGAACAACCAAAAGCTCAAAACCTACCACCTGATAACGAAAATCAACCACAGTGAAAACCAAAGTTCCCATGTCTTATCTGTGGTGATGATCACTATACTCGAGATTGTCCACATCGGGATGAAGTGGCCAAACTCTTTAAATGAAATTCCCAACCCGTCGTGCTTACTCATCCTTTTCCTCAGCAACAATCCATGGTTACTCAAACCCCCTCTCCTGGGGGCAGTTCTAGCCATCCTCATGATGAGGCCTAGATGAGTGCACATATTTATATGTTTAATGGGATTAATTTGACCACTCGCTCTAAGACATACGACACACCAAGTAATCCTGACAAAGGAAAAGACACTAATGGAACTAGTACTTTACCGGATCCATCACCATCCTCTGTTAGTCCTCCATTGGTTATTCCTCTATTTGGACCACTTCAGATTGAGAAACCTATGTTCGAATCTATCTTACGCCCTCCTAAGAGAACTATCCACAAATTTACCTTTAATCCTAGTTCACATGCCTCCCAGAACTACAACATTGTTAAAGATTTGGATCAAGCACTGTGTGCTATGTCTACGTTAGAAGTTCTACAACACTGCCCAATTCAACTTAGAACACTCTTGGCTACTATTGGTGTTGTTCATCCTGAGTCATCCAACCATATCATGTTTAACCTAGACAATTATGCTTCTCAACTCTCCCACCAACTTGCTTTCCAAGTTGATGTTGTTATTCACAATCAACAAACCCACCGAACTATTCTGGATGAGGGAGCCTCAACTTGTGTCATGTCTTTAGCGTGTTGGAAAGGTTTAAAATCACCCGCACTTAAAAAATCCCCAACGATGTTACACACCTTCGATGGGAGAGATTTCCAAACCCATGGGCTTTTACAGTCCATGTCCATCCAATTAGGTGGAAAAACCGTCTCTGTTGACATCAAGGTGGTCAATGCTCCCCTCGATTACAATTTTTTTCTCAGAAGAAGTTGGTTCTATGCTATGACCATTGTCTCTTTGTCATTTTTTCGATGTGTGCAATTTCCTCATCAAGGAAAAATTGTCACCATCGATCAGTTGGATTTTTATGCACCTGACGCTCGCACTTCTGCTACCAACAATAATCCATTCTTGGGAGATCAAAAAACCACATATGAAAGCGTTGGTATTGGCTTGTTGAAATATTCTATCCTCATGCGTACCTTCCCTACACCATTTCCACCCACTGCACATCATATTTCCCCGATCAATATGATTTAGACTACGGTTTATCGATCCTTGGAATCATCTAACCCTTGGATTGTACCCATTCTATTGGAATTCGATGCACTAGGTGACACCATGCCACTTAGTCCAACCGAAACCTCATACGTTTCCATCCAATCTACCTCTCCCTCTTCAGATGACCAACATCTCTTGGCACCTGACACATATTCGATACCGTCATGGTTAAATTCCTTGTCATCTACAATTGAATACATTTCTCAAATGTTTCCTTCTGATGAATCCATAATGCAAATTATTAGCCTTGACGATGTACCTTGGAATGATATCCATCATCGGTCCTCTTTTCTTCCACCTCTCGAAGAAATTCAAGAAGACATACACTCTGTCTTCCCTCTTGATGTTGTCAATTTTCCGCAATCTCCCATCCTCACACAAGATACTCTTTCTGAGTGGAATTTGGGCAACATATAATCTACGATCGTTATTGATATTTCGATCAAGGAAGGTGTCGTGGAAAACATTAACCTTGGAGCTAATTGCTCACCAGAGGAAGTGGTCTCTTATACTTCTTTATTTAAAGAATTATGTAATGTCTTCACCTGGAGCTATGAAGAGATGCTCAAGATCGACCCGTCGATCATTGTACACGATATTAAAACCTACCCTGGTGTCAAACCTGTTCGTCAGAAACTCCACCCAGTTCTCCCTAAGAAGACCACGGCTATTAAGACAGAGGTTGAAAAGTTATTGAAATATGGCTTCATTTATCCTGTCCCCTTGACAGAATGGGTTTCCAATATCGTTCCAGTTACTAAGAAATAAGGGACCATTCGCGTCTGTGTTTATTATAGGGATCTTAACAAGGCTTGTCCAAAAGACAACTACCCAACACCCTTTATCAACCAGATTATTGATAATTGCACTGGTAGTTTAATTTTCTCTTTTATGGATGGTTTCTCAGGGTATAACCAGATTGACATCTTATTGGCTGATCAACATAAGACAACCTTCATCTACCTATGGGGAAATTTCATGTATCAAAAGCTACCATTTGGCCTTAAAAATGTTGGGGCTACGTTCCAGTGATCCATGTCCTATGCTTTCCACGATATCAAACATATTGCGGAACCTTACCTCGATGACTTACCCACCCACTCATCTAGTCGATCTGACCATCTCGGTCATCTACGGACTATCTTCCTTCGATGTCGGTTCTACCGCATTTGTCTGAACCCACATAAGTATACTTTCACTGTCGAATCCGGTCGGCTTCTCGGCTTTATTGTTTCCAAGGACGGGATTCGGGTGGATCCCTTAAAAATTCAAGCTATTATAGCTTTACCCCCACCTACCAATCTATGAAAACTCCAAAGTTTGGAGGGGAAAGAAAACTTTCTTCGCTGATTTATTCATAACTATGTTGAGATCACTAAAGGCTTGATGCGATTGTTGTGGAAATACACCCCTTTCATTTGGGATGACACTGCTCAACAATCGTTCGATGCTCTCAAGAAGGCACTGACTAACACTCCTTTGTTACATCCTCTGAACTATACAAAGGATTATATCCTTTACTTAGTGGCCTCTGCTTCCACTTTCGCCATGGTGTTAGTTCAAGAGGACTCTTCCGATGAAGAACATGTGATTTATTACATGAGTAAAATTCTATCTGGACCTGAACTTCGTTACCCACATGTTGAGAAGTTAGCTCTGGAATCGATCATCGTCGTCCAGATATTTCGTCACTACACTCTACTACTCACCACCATAGTTATCGCAGATTCAAACCCCATGTATCACATCCTGACACGTCAGGTGCTTGGGGGAAAATAATCTAAATGGATCGTAATCCTTCAAGAATTCGATCTTGAATTTTCCAAATCCAAATCTAAAAAGTCCCTGGTGTTCGCAGAACTTATTTGTGATTTTTCCCGTGCTAATGAAGAAACTGAGCCTAGCTATTCTCTTCCTGACAAATGTTTATTCCTCATTAGCATTTCTGATCCCTGGTATGGAGACATCATTATCTATCTCTGGACACAACATTTTTAGCTAGATATCTCTCGCAAAGAACGTCATCGTATTTGCCACCACCCTTGTCATTATATTATTATTGGATACACTTTATATCATCATGGCATTGATACCGTCCTGCAACGATGTCTCACTCATGAAGAGGTTGAACGCATCCTCAATTACTTTCACCTTGGAGCTTGTGGCGGTCACCTTTATGGGATGGCTACTGCCCAAAAAAATTTGCGTGCCAGATACTTTTGACCCTCCATCTTCAAGGATTATATGGAGGTCATCAAAAAGTGCCCACCCTATGAAGTTTTTCAAAACAAGGCACACACCCACCCTACTCTGTTGCATCCCATTATTTCCATTGTCCCCTTTGCAAAATGGGGCATTGATTTCATGCAATGTAAGCCTACATCAACCAGGGGGCACGGTTATATAATTATCGTCGACAATTACTTTACAAAATGGGTTGAGGCTATGCCTACCTTTCTGAACGATGGTCTTACTGCAGCCCTTTTCTTTTTTAATCACATCATCTCTCGCTTGGTGTTCCACAAGCCATTGTCACTAATCATGGTTCCCATTTTCAAACCAGATGATGAATGAGTTTAATACCAAGTTGGTTTTTCGCCACAAGAACTCATCTCCCTGCTACCGTCAAGCTAATGGACAAGTTAAAGCTATCAACAAGGTCGTCAAAAAGATGATCCAATGGATGGTAGGGGTAAACAAGACATCTTGGCATTTACAATTTTTTTCCGCTCTCTGGGCTTATCGGACCTCAGTAAAAACTGCTACTGGATTCACTCCCTTCCAGTTAGTATATGGAATTGAGGCTATCTTATCAATCAAGTACAAAATTCCTTCACTAAAACTTAAAGTAGAACTCCTGCCCCACACTTATGCTGAAGAAGAATGTTTCTTACACTTGACTAGACTGGATGAAACACGTCGTGATGCTTCTCTCATTAATGAGACATATCAAAAGTGAATCAAACATCAATAAGACAAATCCGTCCATCCTCGCACTTTTTCAAAAGGATACTTAGTCCTCATATATGAACAAGATCATAATAAGTTAGGGACAGGGAAGTTAGAACCTCTATGGCATGGTCCCTACATTGTGAAACATGTTCTACATAGAGGTGCCTATGAACTAGTCTATTACGATGGAGTTTCCATGGACGAGCCCGGAACAGGCTTTACCTAAAGAAGTGCTATGCCTAGGACATCTAGTGTACGTGCTCTGTACACTATTGTATTTTTATTTTTTTTGGTGTGTCTTTTCTCTTGCGTGCTCGATTTTTTCCTTGGCCACTTATACTATGTCTTGTGTTTTTCATGCGTAGATGAAATCTTCCTTTCCTATATTTGTCAGGTTTGTGGATGGTGCTATTTGACACACCCAAAATGTTGCCTCCATGGCTTGGGTCATTTACCACTCTGATGGGTTGGTTAGTTCAGGAGGTATTTTCTTAGGATCAAAAACTAATAACATGGCAGAATATCATGCTGTCATTGGAATTTTAACCAAAGCATCCTCCCTAGGAATTTCTCACATAATTGTTCATCTGGACTCTCAACTCGTGGTATATCAACTCAATCATATCTACACTATTCGAAACCCTATCCTACTATGTCTCCATCTATGAGTGCATCGTCTTGAACGAATGTTTGATTTTATTTAATATCGGCACATACCAAAAGAACTTAATACCATCTAGGATTTGCTAGCAAATTACATTATGGATAGGTATCTCGCACATAGATAAGATTTTATAAAGGAAATGAATAACATCACACATCATCATGTAAATTAAAACACATCACATAAAAACATCATTTGAAAATCTTTTGGCACTGTAAAAACTTGGAAATGTATATATATACGGCGTAATTGAAAATGTTTGATTACATCAAAAATGGTACATAGATAGGCAAAATGTGGGTCCTCACACCCATAAACATCGTCCTACAGACTATACAATCATCAGGAAGATCCTAATCTCCCTACATCACATTATGTTGTGAGTAATATATCACTACACGGGATATTCACCTCAGTAGAGAGTTAAGACACTCGGACACCCCCACAGTGTGTCTATGTAGATGTAGTGGTATTTCCTACCTCCTAAGAGGAGGGATACCTGTCGTAAGGCCTTGGAGGTTTCTTTCAACCTCTTGGAGTTATCCTGCTGCTACCCCCTAATCAGCTACACCCTGAGAATCTCTACGATGCCCCAATGATGGAATATCTATTGGACGTACTACTGCTCTATCTGCAAGATGAAATGATACGTCTGTTAAAGATTCTTCTATGTACCCCCAAAAAAATATAATATAATGTTTTTAAAAATAAAAAAAACACTTGTCAAGATTATTTTTGGTTTTTCACTTGATTTTTGGTTTTTCACATGACGCATCCCAATTCTCTCCTACTGGAAGGACCAAGTCCATGCTTCCCCGAAAATCCACTCCGGTGTATCGAAAATCTTCTATCACAATCAATTAGCATCTCAGCCAAGCAAAGAAGTCCCTGGTAAATCTAAACTCTGAATCTGAGCCTAGTCTCGGGGACAGGCTAGTCCACCACTCCATACATGGTTCTCCCACTGGTCACACTACCAATGCAATATTCGGTTGCATCTGTGGAATGCATTCTAAAAAGAATGAAACCAAGAATGAACCATACCCAAATTGCTTCTTCTGTCCTGCTTTGCATTTCGTGATTTGTTCCTTCACATTTTGAAGGAACCCTGCACTCCAATTGAACAGTGTTGGCTCTAAACACTGTAAACCATAAGCCACCTTTGATATTGAGACTATATGTGCACTAGTACTTCCTTCTATTCTTGTGATGGAAAACAAGATGGATCAAAGAGGCAAGTCTCTGATATCTTTGATTGAAATCCTAAATCTGACTAGCCTCACTCTCGGGACACAATGGTTTGTCAGATACTCATCCATAGGTGCAAGAAGTTCCCTCGTCCCAGATGAATCTATAGGAACCCCTCTCTTCGAAAGACCGGTTATGAAATATACATCCTCCAGCTCGATGTTCAGAAGCTAAGTCCCTATATAGAACCCTTGATCTGCAACATTCCATGACCCGATCATGTATTCGAGAAGAAGAATCTCCTTCTTCATCTTTTTCATTTTGAAATATTTGAGGAGACCGCAATTCCTCAATGCAGCTCTCGATTGGGTACTTTGCAGAGCGAACACATCATCGATATTGTGTTCTCTTTCTTTCCACTCAAGCATGTTGTCGAAGTCACCTGCAATTAACAACAAAATTCATTAAATCATGATTTTAGCAAATCTTTGGCAATTTTAAAATTTAAAAAAATGAGTTTTTGTTTTTACAAAATAATAATTCCCTTTTCATATGATCATGAGGACATCAATCCACCCTTACATTAGCCATTTAAATGTTCAAAAATTCAAAACGTTCTCCTCACAAATTGAACGCACGTGGGCCATTTTTGGGAATTTTTCTTGTGGTTTTTTTGAGACATCGCCCCCATTGCCACTGCATCAGAGCATTGGCACACCATCCTTGGGTCAAGACCGACATTTTCCAATCCATGCAGCACATACCCATAATTTAGAGGGAGCGTTGAGCTTTTTGTGCGCTTTGGCTAACCCAGGGCATCATTTTTCATAACTTTTTAGTGCCTTAAAACAAAATTTAAATTAGGCAAATGAAAGAGAAGGAGAAGAAAACCAACCTGGTCCAAACGGTGAAGAAAACGATCAACCGTAGCTCCGACACCAAACAATTCAAGATTCAACTCCAAAACACAAATTCTCCACTGGTACAAATCTCTACATAAATGAAATGGTAAATGACAATTTTTACCCCTTTTAACTATTATACATTTCATTTTTCTCATATGATATAGTTATTTTGCGGTTTTTGGAAAATGTTTGAAGGCTTATTGATCCCCTGGAATGCAGTTTCGACATTATTGACAGGTTTTGAAGCAGGTTTGTTCATTTTATCTTGTCACCTTCATGAGCATAGTCTTCGTTCGTTCTCAAGCTCAAACACATGAGAATATGTCGAGTAAACTTTTATCTCTTTTTTGGACAAACATGGATACATGAAAAAGGAACCCCCTGGAGTCTTCATTAAACTCTTTTCAGACTCTCTAAATGTGAAAATATTGTCGAGTGATCTTGCTTCCTTTCCCACTCGTTAAAAGGTTTGAAAGGGCATCTTTCAAGTGATAATTTATCTCTTTTTCGGCCCTGCGAAACTAACATTACGAAAAAGGACAACATTGGAGTCATCTTTAAGTTGTTTTCAGACTCTGTAAATATGAAAAACCACCAAATTTACCTTATCTGGACTCGTTAAACGATCATACATTGAAGGGCCCATACGGGACCTAACCCTTACTTCTTCCAGTTCGTTAAACAAAGGAAGAGGGACTTACCGAAGGTGAGTCATATCGAGCATGTGTTATGCTCCTCGAGCTTGTTAAATTAAAAAGAGGTACTCATTTATCTGGATGGGGGAAAAATTGAAAGAAGCAAGCCAAATAGTTTTTGAGAACACTACCAGTAACTCTTACAGTCGCCCTTGAACATGGCACTTTGTCTTTGCACACATTTTAATTTGTTGAA
>JZKD02S2205538.1:4405-17028 GCA_000966675.3 Picea glauca | reverse complement strand
GGTTGATGACACATGAAGAAATCTTAATAATTGTTTAAAAGGCATAAAATTGTTTAAGCTTATAAACAACTGATTCACCCCCCCCTCTCAGTTGTTCTAGTATTTCCAACATTTTGTGTGTCCTTCACTAGAGTAAATTGTGCACCAAAGTTCATTTCTTGAGGCTGGCATGTTTTTAATTGACTATTGCATTTTTGTGAATTTTTCTTCCAATATTTTCTTCATTATTAATGATGTCGATGTTTCTTCATCATCCATTTTTGTCCAATGGGATTTTTTCAGTGCATCTTCACATGACCGAATGTGATATATACATAATGGTGTTTTGATGTTTTGTAATAGACATGTTACATACCATTGTACAATCAATTTTTCTTCAATTACATAAGGAATATGACTTAGAAGATATTTGAATGTTTTATCATATTCACAAATAGTTTCACCCGGGGATGATTTTAGGGGATAAATTTCGCTCAGGGGCTAATTTTCCATGGGTTTTCCCAAAATAAGATTCACTATTCTAAAAATGATTCTCCCAAATTCTATAGGATAAAAATCGCCAAAATTTTATACAAACTATATAAAATCCTTAGAAATTTGAATAGTTTTACAAACATATTTTGTTGTCTTGTATCTACTCTTCTATTGGTCTTGAGGATTCCTTATGGGGTATTATGATTATATGTTACTATCATTGATTGACCCTGGTTTAGATTTGATAAGCTTCCCAACAAAATCCATTTAAAACTATCAGCCCCTCTAGTAAACCAAAAGGCAACGCAACAAACATAGTGTACTACATAGTCTCACCCGAGATAGCTCTATGGGTGGCTACAATACTCATTGAAACTAGTGAATGAGAGGAGATCTGTGGTTGTGTTCTGTAATATTTATTCATTCAACCTAACATCTATTTATAACATTCATTCTATGCATGAATGTGGGATATTAAATCTAACTAGTAATTCATTCATCTAACATTCATCAATTAATCAAACATAGAGATGCATTTATTCATTCATATAATATAGTTTTTAAGGTGGTTCACCCCCTCCTGGGCTACGTCCACAAAGATCTAGTGCTCAAGATTTTATTATAGTTTAGAAATATATTACGTCACACGTGTTTACATTATTGGATCTCATTCTCCTCAATAGGTTCCTCGATCCCTGCAAGGATGACTAGATTTCACCATGCTCCTCATCCTGTAATCTAACCCTTGATATAAAGTCTCTCAATACTTCCCATATCACCAGCTTAATGACTCGTATAGTCTTACCATTATCTTCTTCTCTGTCGATCTCCTCTCTATTGAGACTCTCTTCCTTCCTCTGTGTAACCCCATAGTCCTTCTAAGTACTACCTATTTATATCCTTAGCTCATCAACTATAACAATACATTACGAAAACCCTAACCCTAGCGTCATTAGGTCTTATTTGCATGCGCTCCTCTCTTGCTTCTCTTACAACTGTTGCTTTTCCTTCCAGTTGTCTTTTCCCTATTACATGCTTTTCCTCCAAAAATAGCCTTTCTTCCTAGCTAGGACTACATCGAACAGGCCCCCAACACTGACATGTGGCTCTTCCTGAGCCACCTAAACTTTTTTCTTTCTTCAATCTCTCCTGTGAGAGCCTCAAACTTCTTTGTGAGTTCCTTTGTTTAAGTTTGAGCCTGCATGGTCTTGTCCTTGAGTGTGTCCAGTACAAGCACTCCAATCTAGTCGTTGATCATCTCTTCTCACTCTTCTTGAGTTTGTGCCATGTTCTTATTTGTGTCTTCTTCCTGCACAATGACCTCTGTTGTCCGCTCTTCGATAGGTTCCATATGAGCTTAGTTATATTTCCTCTATATATGCACAACTATAAGTTATGCTTGCAGCTTCTTCATATCCTCTGCTCCTTTGATGCGCTCAATAATCGACATCATCTTCTACCTCTGCTTGAGGCCCTGGATAGACATGCTTATCTTCTCTTCCTCCTCATCCCATTACTGGACCAGTTGATCCTCCTCCAGCTTCATCCATAGCTGTGTTTCTTTATTGAACAATTTGGCAGCTGCGTTGACTTGTCACTCCATCTCCTCTATCTGTACTACTACTTATTACTTCCCTTGCTCCTTCACCTCTGTGGGAATGGTAGGTATGATATGTTCCCAGAGGTGCTCGATATCCTTCTTGTAGTGATCAATTGTCTGCAAAATATGATCAATCTTCTACGTCATCGTGAGCTCTGATGTCTACGCGCTCTTTGGAAGTTTCTCATAAGCTATACCCAATCCCTGCTCCATCCTATCCATGTGTTATTTCTCATATTTGGTCTCGAACTTGACCTGCTCGAGCACCAATTCCAAATCTTCTCGGTTGTCCTTCGTTTGTTGCAATTCCACTGCGTCTATGCGTAAGTGCAACTGTACCTCCTGCGTGATGCTAACTTGCAGTTTATACAATGCCTTGGTTGGTATCCATGTCATTACCAACTAGATTTGGGCCAAATATTTCAATGGTGTCTGACCCACAATTTCATCCATGTGCAACATGCTGGGTGTAACGTGAAATGTCGATCTCAGCTGTGATGTTGTCTGGTTCCTATCCTGTTCACTCAATCCAGCCTCGGATCTTGTATGTGATGATGATGGGACTGATTCTATTCCTCTTTCAACCCTTTGTGTTTCTCTGATTTTCTTGAGGAGTTGCCTCTTGTCTTCCAGCTCGTCCTATATCTTGTCCATTTGGCATTGGGCATCATCCAAATCCTCCGTTGTTCAATCCTGGACCATCTGGGCCACAATGTTTGCGTCATCCTCCTTGATCGTATATTTTGGCGGAGTCTGTGCACCTTAGTTTTCTTGCGTGCACCCCACGTTTGTATAATTGGCTTCTTGCTCTGGCATTTCTCTTACTTAGTAGCACTTGATGTGGTCCCCTCTGTTTTCTCAGTCTATTTTTCATGTTCCTGTGGTGCCTAGGTGTTGTTCTTCTTCCCCGCCTGGGTGCATTTCTTGGACCAGCCCCCTTTCTTTTGTTGCGTCGGGTTCTGACCTATATTTGGAATCTTGGAAGTCATTTTGTCTCCCATAGGTGTTTGTTCCTTCCCTTCCTCAGTCTCCTTATCTATGGGCATCTCTTGATTCAGTACTGGAATCCTTAATTCATCGTTCCAATCCTTGATGACCATTTCTATGTCCTCTTCCTTGACGCACTACCACATTTGTATCCATTGGTTCTCGGGATCCTTTTGTGCTTGGATGCACAATGTATGCCTGGTCACTTTGAAGTTGGATATGCCCTGATACTGTGTGACCTCCTCTGGTGTAATTCGCCAAGTGTTGGTGATGTTTTCCTGCAAGTCATTGTAATATCCTTCAAGCGTGTCTACATTCACCCTTTTGTTATTGGGGTCTGGAGTTCTGCCCAATGATGGGTATCGCATTGCATGGCAAGGATTGGATCTCACAACAAATAATGAATACTTAGGCTCCTTCCATCAGACCAAGGCAATCATGATGAGTAGCCATGAATAGTGAAATTTTGTCCCCAGGTCCAATGGATCCTTGCAGTCTTCTAGGAACATATTCAACAAGTACGGGGCCCAGTTGAGTGTGGTTCCCTCCGCACACTATGCTACAACTGCGATGAACCCAACATGCACTTCGTCCTTGCATAATTTCCTGGGTAACTTGCATGCCATGATTTTTTTGGCCATTCTTGTTGCGGAGTCACTAATACGCTTGATAATGATTCTGCACAAACCTCTTTTGGTACCATACTTCTTCTTAATTTTTGTGGCCAATGCCTTCTCCTTTGTCTTGTCATCAAGGAATTGTGTGGGTGTCTCCCCCCATGTTGGCAGCCCTGTGATGTATGCAATGAGATCCACATCTATTGAGATGAGTGGTTCCAACCACAAGTATCCTCCGTAGTTGACTTCCATCAAGTGCTTGATGTAATTTTTTGCATCCTGACTCCTCCTAAAGTGTGGGATGTTCAACATGCCTAGAATGTCGGTTTTTTCCAGTCCAACTACCAACTAGATTGGTTGGTTAATTAGTTCACCAAAGGGTCCTATACCCACAATTTACAAGTAAAATTTATTGGCAAACTCTAGAAAATTGTATGTGTGTGTCACATCGTGGTTTGAGTACCAAAATTTATCCATGTGGCCTAACATGCTTCCCATGAGACGCAAACCATACAAAATTCCAGACAAGACTCTAGATGTGGTGGCCTTCTTGCATGGTGATCATGGTACCGACTTTTTTCCCTTGCATTGTGGTGGTTGACTCAAGGTTCCATACTCCATTGTTATCTCTTCTTCATACTCCTCTTCTCGTCCAGTGACATCCTCTACTATACCCTCATGTGGTTGTTCTGGAATGGCTTTGGATGAACTTTATAGTACATCTGTTTCTTCCTGGTTCGGGACCATCCCATTGAATCTCAGATTCTTCAGGGTTTTCGAGGTGCGAATGATTGTTTGGGTCCTCATCCTATTGGCTCTATCCTATTTCTGACATATCAATGTCCATGCCCACTGGTGTTGTATGCTAGGTTTCCTCCACCACTGGTCTGGGGATTCCTGGTGTCATATCGGGTGACGAGATTTCTTCCATGTTGAAAAAATTTGGAGGCTGAGTTGGGTGTTGTTCGCTTCCATGTGGCTTCAGTGGTGCTCTAAAATTGCTTCAAGGTCATCTGCAAGTCTGGCTCGACACTCCTAGTTTGGGTGGTGTCATGGTGGTAAAGGTATTCTCCATCGATCTTAGTTCACTTTGTGACTTCTGCAAATTCACTCTCTACTCTGTGTACTCTATCGCTCCATTCTTCTCTCAATTTCACGATAACCCTTTTGATCCTCACGTGTTGGATTTATATAGATATTTTTTTAATCTTCTTAGAGATATTAACCAAGTTGTGTTTTGAATGAACTGGTGCTTCCTGCATACTTTCCATTGAATTCCCTTATCGTCACTAGTTGGTGCGATTAATGCATCGTCATGTCAATCATTCTTGTCATTTAAGTTTGATAACCGCTTTCCGTTGGCTCTTATTTTTCGTACCTGATATTATCATTGTTTCCTCCTTTTAGTGACCATTGATCCTTTCTCCATCGTGCTAGATTTTCTTAGTGTGTGTTCTCATTCTCTTCTTGGAGCACTACACCTTTGTTGCTATCTTTTGATATCCGACGCAGTAACACCTTTGTTTTTTTTATTTTTTATTTTTTTATTTTTTTCGTTTAAGTGATAGGAGGTCAATTGTCCCTATACATATTCAGGAGGCTCCCATTGATCATCCCTTTGAGTTATGTTCCTCTTAAATCCTTCAACTTTTCATCTTCCCCCTCCATAAATATTTTTACTTTGTCGTGCAGACCCCCTTCTCTCCTAAGGGTTGCGTGACCTCCTGATTAGGATCTTCAATTATGGAGTCGAATGACTCTCTGAAACCTTGTTGGTCACCTTCTATATTAAACATAGGTCCTCTTGGCTCCCTGCATAGGCTTCATGATACCCACGACCTTCCCTTTCGCGTACTGCAAAGTCTCAGAGTTGGAATTAGTGCCTTTTCTCTTGGCCCCTCCTCATATGTGACCTTGGGTGATGACCTCACGTCTACACGTGATTGTGGGTGCACTCAAGAGTGGTTTGAGGTTAAATCTCTTTTTTCCCTGCAATTCACCCTGAGCCTCCACGTGTCTTTTCTCTAAAGCCATGGTCTCGATTGCGGCCCGCTCTCAATATTGAAAAGATTGAGCAGTTTATGTCCCTGCAATGTGAGATGATCGTTGATCTCGAGATATTGATGGTGATTTCAAACAGACGACTAAGGTATATTCCTTGGAATCAATAGTTCAGATCTCCTTCTCCCAGATCGATGACTGTGGTCCATTTGAAATTTCAAACTTCGGAGTTCTCAAACCTCAACCTTGGTTTCCTTTGCAGGGAAATCATCTGGAGCGGAATATATATTGACACCTATCTATTTAAATCAATGACTGTGATCTCTACAGATCTCCAAAATTTGTGGTTTTGAAATATGAAAACCAAATTTCTTCCGTACTTCAATATTTCAGAGCTAACAATCTGTAGACGCATGTCCCCATAATCAATAACCTTGCCTTCACTTCGGGTGTTTGACCTTTCAACTCGGATCAATGGTCCTATGGCCCTCCTCTCGATCAACAGTCGAGATATCCTTCTGGTCTTCGGACTTCTGAGATATCAAATCTGAAACCTCGCCCTTTTCCAAATGTCTTTTATTTGAAGGTTGTGATCCACTAACGCGTGTCCTTCTGATCTGACGATCGAGGATTAATTTGTGTCTTTACCCAGAGTACATGGATTTATGCCACGTCTCTCTTCGATTCGATGGATATGAATCACTTCGGGAATTTACCTGAAGTCCACAGATTCATGCCACGTCTCCTCTAGATATGTCCGTCCAGATTCACTTTGGCTCTATGGCACATCGCGCTTCGGGAATCTAAAGTTCCAAACTTGCTCCCTCTTGATCTCACAATATCTGATGGCTCAGATTCACTTGATTGATCCGACGCCTAAGGTTCACTTCGGACGATATGATAACTCAGGTCTGCTTTAGATCATCGGACGATCTGACGAATCAGGTCTGCTACCTCTTATGAGCTTTAGAACTAGAACAGATCCCATCAATGCACTCCTTGTGTTCTTTGTGCACACCTTGCACTGATTCGACAAAAGAGAAACAATTGAAAATTATACTAACATTCACAATTCCATCTACTCATAACCAAATCCATTCATTAATGAAAACACAATAATAGGGAATTGCAAACAATGTCCACACCATGCACTGGGTCAATTTTCCTCTGTTATCTTCATTCAAAAGTAAAAGTGGCTACAAATATAATCAAAACAATAACTGAAATTCAGAAATCTCCTACTAACTTATAGCTGCCTCATTTCGGCATACAAAACCTCTATTTATCTCAGAGGGTCCTTAGGGTTCCCCCCAACTACTTGTCTTCCCCAAAACCTAACCTGATGGCTATCTTAGTTCAGTCATATTCTAGAGCAGGAGTGGAAACTCCCACTTCGCTCGTGATCTTTCAAGTGTGCTTCAAAATATTTCTTGGTGTTGAGTTCAGGCATGCTTCAAAATATTTGGCGTGACTGCCAGCATTGAGATTCCAAAAATATTCCCAGGTGCTGAGTGGTCCTTCTCCGCATCCTCTATAACAATGCTCCTACATCATACTCCCCTTGAAAAAAATTCATGGACTTCTTTCCATGAGCTCCTGCACCAACTTTCCATGCCTCTAGATATCAGCTTCATTTTCCCAACTGGCATCTTCTATTCGGTGTCCCTTCCACCTGGCCAGATATTCAAAATAGGTCTTCCTCCTGGCCAAATGTGCCTAAACCTAATCTCCTACTTCAAATTGAAGTTCCTTGTGATGTTTATAAGCTCTGTGCTTGTACTCTTGGTTAGAAATCTGCAACTGCCCTCTTATCTGGCTATGAAGATTCTACATTTCTGCAGCAAAATATTCTTCTCCAATGCTCCTGATCTCACTTTTTTCCAAATCTCTCAACTTAGATACTCCCCTAGGTTGCATTCCATACAATATTTGGAATGGGCTCTTTCCATTGCTCATGTTTGGTGAGTCATTGTATGCAAATTCTTCTTGTGGAAGAATTTGATCCCACTGATTATGATGCTCAGTGACCAGACTCCTCAATAAGTTTCCCAAACTTTTGTTTACCACCTCAGTTTTCCCATCTTTCAAATGGTGATAAGCCTAGCTGAAAGACAAATCTGTCCCCAATTTCTTCCACAACATTCTCCAAAAGTGACCAAAAAATTTAGTGTCCCTGTCCGAGACAATGCTCCTGGGTAGTCCATGAAGTCTCACAACTTCCTTGAAAAACAGATTTGCAACATGTGTTGCATCACTGGTATTCTGGCATGGGATAAATTGTTCCATCTTTGAAAATCTATCCACCAACACAAATATGGAATCAAATCCTTTTTGTGTTCTTGGTAGTCCCAACACAAAATCCATGCTTATTGCATCCCATGGTCTCTCTGGTATTGACAATGGTTGATACAAGCCAATGTTCTATCTTTTTCCTTTTGCCTGTTGGGAGATTCTAGATCTATTCACAAACTTTATCACTTTTGTTCTCATACTTGGCTAATAGTATGAAATTCTCAACTATGAAAATGTTTTATCATGGCCAAAATGTCCAGTCAATCCTCCACTATTATTTTCCTTTAAAAGGTTATCCCTCGTCGAACATTTTGGTATGCACAACTAATTTCCTTTGAACAACAATCTCTCTTGAATCATATACTCTGTCCACTAGCTTTTGTCTCCTAGCACAGGATTTTCACATGCCCCGTATGCTTCCTTTAAATGTGGATCATCACAATACATATCCTTAAGGTGTTCAAACCCCATGGTCTTCACCTGAAATTCCTTTAGAATCAAACATCTCTTGATTAATGCATCAACAACTTTGCTATCATTACCAACAATATATTTTATGACAAAAGTAAAATTCTACATAAACTCAACCCATTTTGCATGCCTCTGATTAAATTTTTTTTGTTTGGTTATGCATTGTAAGGCCTGGTTATCTTTGTATAAGACAAATTTCTGTGGGACAAGGTAATGTCTCCATTTCTTCAACAGTTGAATTATGGCATAAAAATCCTTATCACATGTGGAGTATTTTCTCTTGGTCTCATTCAACTTCTCACTGAAATAGGAAATGGGTCTATTATCCTGGATCAAAACTACTCTAATTGCAACTCCACTTGCATCACATCTTACCTGAAATGTCTTTTAAAAATTTCACAAGAC
Organism: Picea glauca; assembly: GCA_000966675.3. Taxonomy (NCBI): domain Eukaryota; kingdom Viridiplantae; phylum Streptophyta; class Pinopsida; order Pinales; family Pinaceae; genus Picea; species Picea glauca. The sequence continues at coordinate 8,181 of JZKD02S2205538.1, read as the reverse complement.
CAGAATTGGGTGTTATGTTATTTTTTCCTTTAGTATATTGAAGCTCCTCTCAACCTCCTCTATCCATTTAAAATACTTGTTCTTCTTCTTCACTGTATCCATCATTGGTGCACCAATTCCACTGAAGTCTCTGATGAACTTCCTATATAATCTTGCTAATCCATGGAATATCCTTACCTCAAACATACTCTTGGGTGATGGCCATTCTTTGATTTCTTTCACCTTCTCTGGATCCATCTTTAGTTCATTTGAAGAGATCACAAAACCCAATTAAATGAGTTATGTCTTCATAAAAGAGGACTTTTTAATATTTATCAACAACTTATTCTACTGTAGTATCCTCATCACTAGTGTCAGGTGCCTCAAATGCTTCTCTTTAGTCCTTCTAAAGGTCAATATATCATCCAAATATACAACCACAAACTTTCCAATGAAACCTTTTAGTATTTCATTCATCAACCTCATGAAACTACTTGGGTCATTTCTTAAGCCAAATGGCATAAAAAACCACTCATACAAACCTTGATTTGACTTAAAGGTTGTCTTCCACTCATCACATTCTCTCATTCTAATCTAGTGATATCCAATTTTCAAATCTATTTTAGAAAAGAAATTTTCTCCACTTAAATAGTCCATTAAATCATCCATTCTTGGTAAAGGAAATCTATACCTGATGGTGATATTCTTAATGGATCTTGATTCTATGCACATTATCCGTCCTCCGTCCTTCTTTGGACTCAATATAGTTGGTACTTCGCATGGACTCAAGCTCTCTCTGACTAAACCCTTGTCTAACAATTCCTGGACTTGGTTCTTCACTTCCTCATTCTCTCAAGGTGTCAATCTGTATGTTGCTTTGTTTGGCAGACTTGTTGTTAGTATCAAGTCAATATGGTGGCTGATACTTATGATGGGTGGCAATGATTTAGGCAGCCTATCCACCACTATGTCAACAAAATTATCCAACAATTCCTGAACTTCTTCAGACAAATCATCCATCGAAGTACTTGTAATGATAACTCTGGTTTTTCTCACCACAACAAGATGCATCTCCTATTCTTTTTTGACTTCTTTCAAGAGTTCCTTCCCACTCATGAGAAGTATTCTTATGTTGGCTTCCTCTTTCACTTTCTTCTCCTCTATTGGAAACAACATGTGTATCCTACCATTCTTCTCTAAGGTGTATTTATTCATCCTCCCATCATGAATGACATTCCTATCAAACTGCCATGGTCTTCCCAACAGAATATGACATACATCCATGGGAATTACATCACATAGAATTTCATATCTATACCCTCTTATCTTAAATTCAACCAAGCATTGTTTAGTAACCATTACTTGGTGTACTTTCTGTAGCCATGAGACTTTGTATGGTTTCATATGTGCAGTTGTCTTTGACTCTAATTTCTCCACCATCTCTATGGATACTAAGTTATCACTGCTCCCACCGTCAATTATTACCTTGAATACTCTATCTTTAGTCTTGCAAGCTGTCCTAAAGAGATTGTTGCGTTTCACTGGCTTTTCAACTTTTGCCTCTGGTTTTAAGAGAACCTTTCTCAACACTAGGGATGTTCCATCCTCTGATCCTTCTGCTTCACCACTCCTCTGTGCTTATGAAATGTGAGCTTTGCCTCCTACTTATTTATTTTTCTTGAGACATTCCCAATACATGTTTCTTGTCTTTCCACAGGAATAGCATCTTACTTCTCCTCCTCTGCTTCTTCATCTTCCTCTAGAAGAACTTCTTCCACCACCCTATCTTCCTCGGGAAGTTCCTCCTCTTTCCGAGTGACTATGTGGTTTCTCAGTCTCGTCCTTAGACTTATGTGCCTTGTCATGGGTAACTCCCTTTCCTTTTTTTGGGACTAGGATTTTACCTCTTCCTTGTTGGCTTTGTTTCCTGGAAAACATCTCATCTGCCTTCAGTGAAAAATGATAAGCATCATCCATTGTCCTTACTAACATCATGTTGATCTTGTCTTGGATTTCATATATCAGGCCATTTATATACCTAGAAACTTTTTATTCATCTTTCTCCCTTTGTCCAGTTATGATGTTTAGCCTATATAACTCCTATTTGTACTCCTTACTGTCTCAGGTTCTGCAACTTCCTGAATAGATTCATATGATAATATTTTGGCATAAACTTACCCTTCAGTTTGGCTACCATTTTGTCCCAATTCTTTATGTTATGGTTGCTTTTTCTTCTCCTCTCAGCCTGCAGTTCATCCCACCATAGTGTTGCATGTCCTTTTAGCCTAGTGAGAACATGTTTCACCCTTTTCTCTTCATTGACATCTTCATATTCGAAATGTTTTTCCATGGATATTATCCAATCTAGTAGCTCTTCAGCATATAAATTTCCTTCATACATTGGGACCTCTATCTTGGCTTTGGATCCCAATCTAACAACTTCTCTCAGCAAGCGTTCTTGGGAAACATCCTCTCTTATAGCTTCCTTGACTTATTCTTCTTCACTCTCCGCATCGTTGATGTCTCCAGCATGAGGTGCTTGTCTTTGCATTGCCTCCACTACCTCTAATCTTGCCTTAATTTATCGCATTTCCCTTTCTACTTCCCAATTAGATAAACGTGGTTCCACTCATCTCCTCGGTGGCATTGTTTTAATTGTCTGTCACAAATAGAGTACAACTTCGATTTATTTTGTCTCTTCTCCCTTACCTATTGTCTACAAGAAAAACTTCTACTTTGATACCACTTGGTGCAGACCCCCTTCTCTCCTAAGGGTTGCACGACCTCCTGTTATCCACAATTTTGGTCATTGTGATGATGTCATGATGATGTTATGATGATGGAAAATCAATCTCTTTACTAAGAACACTTTCCTGAGGAAAAGTTATAGTTGTCTTCTTCCAGAACTCATACTTTTGAAGGATGTTCGCAGGCTACTTATATATTCACCTGCGAGAATTCCTGATTCTCGCAGGCTACGTTAAGCTGGGGTGCGAACTTCTCACACTGTACTCATTGTTAGGGTGAAAACATGTTCTTAAAGGGGAAAAAGATAAGAATCTCGGACCTTCTAGAAGGGAATCTTCTAGAAGGGTGAGTTGGCTTTCGAATGGTTGTTCAAGTACCGGCATTCCAGATATATTGAGATCATTTCCTATCCAAGTAACTAATCTATCTTCTCCTATATATTGATGAGATTTCTCATGGAAAGGGTTAAGCAAACAAGCATCAAGCTAACTAGAGTTTGATTATAGAATTAGTGCAAGACTGTATGGAGGACTGATGCTACAGCAGCAAGAGACAACAGCAAGGTCATCACAAGTGGTTGATTTTCTTCATGCATGAGCAAGTGTGTGCTTCATAGCTAGGAGCCATCGAAAGGAGACCTATGACATCAAGGCTCAAGTTGTAAGTTTCACTTTCAATTAATTCAATACAGAAATATGTCCCTTTCCCATAAAGATGATGTCACTTTATTACATAATTCCTTGATCATATGTATAGACTAGTCATTGAATATATTAATCTGCCTTTACTTCGATTGGTTCGTTTTGTTATGATCTGGATGGGACGAGAGAATTGGAGCAAATCTTGGAACAACAAAGATCTAAGGAAAGCGTTCATAAGGTATGTCCATAACCCTTATCTCTTAGTTCATTCAATAGGCTAGATCTAGGGAAAGTTGTTGTAGGAAAATCTCCCTGCGGACAGGTAGATCACCTCTAAGGCTTGACCTTAACCCTAGACAGAAAAATGCTTAACGTGGACATTGACTTCCTTTCAAATCTATCTAAACT
>JZKD02S2205526.1:11402-39702 GCA_000966675.3 Picea glauca | reverse complement strand
ATTTTGTGAAGCTCTGCCAGGTGGGCATTGAGCAGGTGCAAGGAGTGCACAGAAGAAGGACTCTGTTGTGAGTTTAGAGAGAACCAGAATCACTGAGGATTTTGTGAGCTCTGCCAGGTGGGCATTGAGCGAGTGCATAGGTGCACAAGAGAAGGAGACATAACTGCTATAAGTTCTGGAAGAAGACACTCTACCAGGAGGGAATAGAGACATTGTGCAGACGACACAGGAGAAGAGAACTCCTTGAGTTCTGTAATTGAGGGAAGAATCCACTGAAGGATCTTCACGGGGTTGTTGAACACCCTATAACACTCAGCAAAAGGTTGATTGAGGTAGAGGATAGCCAGGAGGGCATCCCAACATTCTCCATCTACGAGAGAAGGGAGAAAGACAAAATCCCTTAGGGGTCTAAGCGTGTGAGGAGCTCAGGAGAGACAACATTGTGTGTGTGTGTAAGGACCCTGCAGAGTGTAGGAGTCAAAGAATCCTTCGAGGATCCAGAAGAAGGATAAGCTCAGGAGTGCGAGTGCTTTCATGCACGGAGTTGGGCTGCAAGGAGTGAAAAGGCTAAAGAACTCTTTGGAGAGTTCAAAGTTCCCAAAGCTCAGAAGGGATAGCGTTTCTACGAGCGCAACGGAACTCACAGTCATGGAGTTCACGGAGACGGACAAAGGTTGAGGCCTTTGGAAGACTTGGAATTCTTCCAACCATCAGAAGAAAGTGCGCAAGCTCAGGAGGGAGCATAGAATTCATCAGATTGGCTGGAGAAAGAGATCTGGACCGTTGGTTTCCACGTGCAAGGAGCAACAGGAGGAGCGCACAGGAAGAACGGAACTGGACCGTTGGATCTTGATCCAGAGACTCGATAGTCGTCAGATCTGTCGAGATTTGTGAGGGAGTTAAGCCTTCATGAACAGTAGGAGAAATCTCGATGAGAGGCATGGCCATCGGGATATCGGCATTCTCGAGGATAGGATATTGGGGATTTCCATAGGAAAAGTCTCGGGAAGATCTGGACCGTCCGTTAGTGGAGACACGTGGTGGAGATCGAGCGCCCGTTGGTACTTTGGCGCATCGGAGTTTGGAATTTCATGAGTCCTAGGGATGAGGCGTCCAGGACATCAGAAGTTGCAAAATCCCAAGAGTTAACCAGGACCGTCCATCAGAGGAGGATGTGCGGCAGCAATCGGGGCCATCGGGGAAAGTCCCGACAGGAAGTCGTATATCGACATTTTGGTCATCGGGATATCGGGAATCCTGGTGACAATGTGTTTATGAAATTTGGAATCATGAAGCTTGAAACCCTGATAAGGAGGAAATTTCCATTGAGGGGCCAGTTATTAGTGTATCGAATAAGAAAGAAAGCTCTGTTGTGTGGGAGCCAACTGTCAGCCTATCAGGATTCGGAGGATCGGGAATCCCGTGAGCCAATGCATTATGGCATTGAAAAGCTCGAAACCCTGACAAGAGGTAAGACTGCGGTCACAAGGATAATGGTCATATGGGCTAGGAGCCTAGCCATGAGAGCTAGTGCGTAAAGAGCACGTCGGGATTTGGCAGATCGCAGATCTTGAGGACAAGTGCATTTTGGCACTTGAAAGTCCAAAACCCCAACGAGAAGGAATATAAGGCTATGGTCTTATGGAAAGTGGTCATATGGACTAGAGGACATAGCTAAGAGGGGCTAAGGCTGGAAGAGAGCTCATCGGAGATCGGGGATTCGAGAGGATAGGAACTCTTGGCATCAAGGAACAAGAAACCCAGAAACCCGAAACTGAGTTGGGGAAAAGGTCACAGGTGCGTGCATAGGCCATGACAGGGTGAAGAAAGGACTTGTGGATCGGGTTTTTAGCAGAGATTCCATGGAGGAATCGAAAGAGCCTCTTCAGCTCAGGTAGATAGTTGAAAAATCCTTAAGACTGGGAAGTCAGGTGTAGAGACCCTGGGGGTATGTAGGAGCATCATCGTGCCATTTCTCGAAATGCCCCCCATTTTATTTCGATCCTTAAGACCGAGAGGTCAGGCGCAGGACCTATTAAGGTAGGTGCTCAGGTGGATGCCATCAAGTGGTATTAGAGCTTGATTCTTGTCTGTATATTTCAGGCAAGAGAGGCAAGAGATAAAGAGCACTCTGATACACATCAAGTGGTATTAGAGAGGGAAATTCAATTGTATATTTCAGGTGAAGCGAGAAGGTAAAGGAAGACAGAGTGTTGGAGACTCTGTGATGATTGTTTGCAAGTAGGAAACAATCAAGAAGACAGTCAAGGAGACTATAGGAGGATGAAGCTGGTAACACTCTTAGTGCAGAGTGACAGTAGCATGTTTGCTAGGAAAGCAAACAAAGATAGCACCATGGTTACTGAAGACCATAGGCATGCTGGGAAGAAAATCAAGGCAGAAAAGCTTGCATAAATGGATAAAGAGCTCTATGAATTAAAGGTATACATAGAGAATCTCGAACTGCGGATGCAGCAGGATAAGAGGTTGAGATGGATGCATGAATGGCCCATGAGGAAGCCGAAAGAAAAATGGCCAGTCAAAGAGTTGATGGTCAGAGGGCAGCGTAGGCTGTTAAAAAGGTGGTTGAGGCATGCTGAAAACCTCAATGGACCAGAGGAGGAAATGGTTCAGGTATGTGAACCAGAGACTAGGAGAGACCTCAGTGAAATGGGATCAACTGAAGATCTCAAGCACTGTCAGGAGGGAAGAAAGGAAATTATAGTTTGTCAGGAGGGAAACAAGTTGAGATCACTTCGGGATCTCACAGACTATCAGGAGGACAGCCGAGGAATTTCACATTGCTAGCTGGGCAATGAAATGAGATCGTTGCGGGATCTCGAAGACTGCCAGGAGGGTAGTGGAAGCATCTTAGACTGCCAGGTGGGAAAAGATGAAAATTTGAGATTGTCTGAAAGTCTCATGGACTCAAAGGTGAGTTAAATTCAGCAAGGAGTGTTGATGAAGATGGGATCAATTGATCTCATAATCTACCAGGAGAGCAGTGAACAGATCCCATAATACCAGGTGGGCAGGGATGAGCAGATGAGACTATCTGAGAGTCTCATAAATTCAGAGATGAGTTTAGATCAGTAGGTGCAGCTAACAGAGGAGGAATATCGGAGAAATCTTCTGATGATTGGAGGGATCGAATTATTCCTACCATGTGCCCAGGGAGAGGCAAAAGTCTGTGTTGCAGATGGTGCAACAACAACAGCAGAACAATCAGCTGTGACTGTCAGGAAAGAAGAGGAATTAGAGAAGACTTTGGGAGCTACCCAAGCAGAAGTAGACGAAGAAGAAAATGAGAATTCGGAGGAGTGTCTCAATGCTTTCAGCCAGGAAGCTGAAGAAGCTGACAGCAGAAGAAGCAGAAGAGGATAATGATCATTCTGAGGAATGGCTCAATATTTTCAGCCAGGAAGCTGAAAAGACTGCAACAGGGGAGTTTGCAGTAGAAAAAGAAGAAGAGGTAGACAACATTTGTTTTACTGATCTATGGGAACAGATTGAAGCCTTGGAAGAGAGGGTGAAAGTGCAGAGTGTGCACATCCAACAGGTGAAGTTGGAAACTGATGAAGGAGGTGTGGGAGATCATGATGATCTACTCATGTGCCAAAAAATTTTGCAGTTGAGGAGACTGCATGAACAGGGCCAGCCACTGGAGTAGCTGGACGAAGTGATAGAAGATATCAGAAGGATGATGTTGGGGTCAGCAAAGACTGCCAGCGAGGAGAGGTTGAGCAAAAGAGAAGTAGCAACAGCGTAGAAGCAACAATAGCAGAAGAATGGAGTAGATGGGAAGCTCCAGATATTTGTTTGGGATCCAGGAGGATTTCCAACAACTGATATGGGAAGCTCATGAGCAGGAGCTCATGAATTTTGCAGCTAAGGAGTTTGATGCAGGAGCATCTCTCCACGTCATCCAGCCAGCCACGTCGAGTGCATGGATTCAAGATGAAGAGAGGCGCAGTACTCATTAAAATCTGAATTGAATGTAATTAAATGTCTAAGCTAGTGAGATGTAGAGCCGTGCCTTTATGCAGGTTGTAGATAAGATCGACCTTTAATGTTTGAATGGCTGAGATCTAGATCCAGATAGTGGACTAGACAGCCCATTCAATGCAATTGAATAGGGTAGGTAGATTGGAGGGAAACGCTCAAAGAGCCCCCTCAGGTAAAAGATATTTTGTATCTCATTTTGTAGTTAGTCGAGTAAGTTGTGTTGTAGAGCCAAAGAGAGCTCGAGAACACCTTGTAATTACATGCATTTTCCATTTTTAATATAAACAGAAGCAATTTTTCCTACATGAATTATGTGTTATGTGGATGTCTGTGAGTGTTCTTTTATGCTATAGATGTATGATGTTATCATGCATTTGTAGTAGTGTGTCTAATTTCAGGTGAAGTTCTTTGAGGCTTCACACCAGGAGGGTGTGACAGGACGCTGTAGGTTCTGATAGCCATGCACTGAGGGTGCATTTCTGAACACTATGGGTTCAGACAAAGACGTGTTGTGGCACAAGAACTGGAGTCAAAAACTCAAAGGAAGACCTCAAGGTTGTTGAATACCTTGGAGGAAAGGCTATGTATGAGAGACACAGTTGCAGACAGAATTCTGCTGAGGATTCTATGAAGCTCTACTAGGTGGGCATTGAGCAGGTGCAAGGAGTGCACAGAAAAATGAAGACTTCTATTGAGAAGTTCATGAAGAAGAATCAAAATCACTAAGGATTTTGTGAAGCTCTGCCAGGTGGGCATTGAGCATGTGCAAGGAGTGCATAGAAGGACTTTGTTGTGAGTTTAGAGAGAACCAGAATCACTGAGGATTCTGAGAGCTCTTCCAGGTGGGCATTGAGTGAGTGCATAGGTGCACAGGAGAAGGAGACATAACTGCTGGAAGTTCTGGAAGAAGACACTCTTCCAGGAGGGCATAGAGACATTGTGAAGACGACATAGGAGAAGAGAACTCTTTGAGTTCTGTAATTGAGGGAAGAATCCACTGAAGGATCTTCACAGGGTTGTTGAACTCCCTATAGCACTCAGCAAAAGGTTGCTTGAGGCAGAGGATAGCCAAGATGGCATCCCAACGTTCTCCATCTACGGGAGAAGGGAGAAAGACAAAATCCCTTAGGGGTCTGAGCGTGTGAGGAGCTCAGGAGAGACAACATTATGTGTGTGCGTAAGGACCCTGCAGAGTGTAGGAGACAAAGAATCCTTCAAGGATCTGGAAGAAGGATAAGCTCAGGAGGGCAAGTGATTTCATGCATTGATTCAGGCTGCAAGGAGTGCAAAGGCTGAATAACTCTTTGGAGAGTTCAAAGTTACCAAAGCTCAGGAGGGACAACGTTTCTACACACGCAGCGAAACTCACAGTCGTGGAGTTCACGGAGACGGACAAAGGTTGAGGCCTTTGGAAGACTTGGAATTCTTCCAAGCATCGGAAGAAAGTGCACAAGCTCAGGAGGAGGCACAACAACCATCAGATCGGCTAGAGAAAGAGATCTGAACCATTGGTTTCCACGTGCAGGGAGCAGCAGGAGGAGTGCACAGGAAGAACGAAACTGGACCGTTGGATCTTGATCCAGAGACCTGATAGCCATCAGATCTATGGAGAGTTGTGAGGGAGTTAAGATTTCATGAATAGTAGGAGAAATACTGATGAGAGGCATGGCCATCGGGATATCATCATTCTCGAGGACAGGAGATCGGGGATTTCCATAGGAAAAGTCTCGGGAAGATCTAGACCATCCGTTAGTGGACACACTTGGTGGAGATCGAGTGCCCGTCGGTACTTTGGTGCATCGAAGTTCAGAATTTCACGAGTCCTAGGGATGAGGCATCTAGGACATCAGAAGTCATGAAATCCTGAGAGTTGGCCAGGACCATCCATCAGAGGAGGACATGTGGCAGCAATCGGGGCCATCGGGGAAAGTCCTGACAAGAAGTCGTCTATCGGCATTTTGGTCATCAGGATATTGTGAATCCTGGTGACAAGGCATTTATGCAATTCGGAATTGCGAAGCTTGAAACCCTGATAAGGAGGAAATTTCCATTGGGGGCCAGCTGTTAGCGTATCGGATAAGGAGGAAAGCTCTGTTGTGTGGGAGCCAGCTGTCAGCTTATCGGGGTTCGAAGGATCAGGAATCCCGTGAGCCAATGCATTAAGGAATTGAAAATCTCAAAACCCCAATGAGAGGTAAGACTGTGGTCACGGGGATAATGGTCATATGGGCCAGGAGCCTAGCCAGGAGAGCTAGTGCGTAAAGAGCACGTCGGGATTCAGCAGATCGCGGATCCTGAGGACAAGTGCATTTTGGCACTTGAAAGTCTGAAACCCCGAAAAGAAGGAATATAAGGCTATGGTCTTATGGAAAGCGGTCATATGGACCAGAGGACATAGCCAGGAGGGGATAAGGCCGGAAGAGATCTCATCAGAGATCAGGGATTCGAGAAGACAGGAAATCTTGGCATCAAGGAACAAGAAACCCCGAAACCCGAAACTGAGTTGGGGAAAAGGTCACAGGCGCATGTAGAGGCCGTGACAAGGTGAAGAAAGGACCCGTGGATCGGGTTTTTAGCAACAATTCCACAGAGGAATCAAAAGAGTCACTTCGACTCAGGAAGATAGTTGAACGATCATTAAGACTGGGAGGTCAGGTGCAGAGACCCTACGGGGTATGTAGGAGCATCGTCACGCCATCAATAACAAATTCAAGAATCTACAACATGAAAGATAGGCTTTGTATATTTTTCTTCCTCTCAAGAGAAGGGCTTGTAGAAACCTCCCAAGCAACCTCGAGTAATTACCAAATATCATTGTTTTATATATTGCTTACTCCATATAATTACATTTAAATATGTAATATATATCATTATTTCGGTATTTTATTAACAATGTATTTTATTTTATGTAGTTAATGATATGTATGAGTGTGTATAGTTATTGACATGTATGAGTGTGTATTTTTACATATCAATCCATGTAATACCTAAAAGTTATTTGAGATTGAGTTATACAAATATACACCACCATTCTCATCTTGTTTGCTAGATTTTTGAGTAAAACATAAGTAGTTTCTTATAATGACCCCAATCATTACGACTGCAAGCGAAGAAAAAATTGCAATTTTTTTTTTGTGCTTTTAGGCAAGAAGGAAATGATGACAACAATTGAACTGCACCACTTGACAAAAAACACACACACGTAGATCATGCAACATACCACCATGACTCACTACACTACACAATGATCAACTGGGCGAAACATGGGCAAATCAAGAAGATAGAAAAGACTACCCACCGAACACACATCATGACAACGCTTACAATCTAAGGAAAACATCCACCATCCCGACAACTAGTAACTAGAACCTATATGGTGTGCAACCTAGTGCATGAAAGCGTTACATCCCAAACACCAACAACAAATACAACGAGAAAATGCTCGCAAAGGGTAGCACAAACTTCGGACAAGTTATTGTTCGCCTCTATTCATTAAGGCACGCAATGATCCCCTCATCAAGAATCATGTCATCATAGGGAGATAGGTGTAACAGTAACCCAGGAGAAACATGACATACTAGACCAACCCAAAATGATTAAACGCGCTAGAAGATCGAAATAATTGTCAACCACAAGACAAAAAACAACCCAAGCACCCAAATGACAAGTCAACAAGACGCAAGGGAAACCGATGACTATAAAAATCATACCACATGCTAAATTCCTAGTGCACAAGATCTAATGAAAAAATACATCAATTAAAATATGCGAAACACCATCTTAAGAATATTCCCAAGAATCCATTCTACAATAACATGAAGCAATAAAATCATCTCTCTTGCTTCTCAAGTCAATTTACTAATTAAATAAGATCTTATTACCAAGGTCTCACTGCAATTGTCAAACCCTAACCTATGACTCTTCGTAAGCCTAAGTTAACTCCTCCAACCCTATCATTCTTATAGTTGTTGATAAGATTCGTTGTCCAATCAATGTAAGTACTAAGGGTATAGAATGCTAACTAAGAACAATTACAATTTATAATATATGGAACAAGCATAATCTATGTAATAAGTTAAATAACTTTTCCATATAATGAAGGCCTTTTTAAACTGAAAACAATCTAATGCCATTTCATTCTATGGAACTATAGATAGTAATACAATGCATTCGTTGTATTTAAGGTGTGTGTTAACTAACCAAACATATCCACTAAATCATAAATACATTCACTGACAACTATAAAGGATAAAAATATGTTCATCATGAATAAAATCGCTCACAAATGGTTGTTCATTGTAAATGCTACCCAAGCTATTCATATAATCAAGACTTCTGTCATCGCAGCCAATAAACATTAAACTATCGACATATTGAAATTGTCAAAGATGCAGATACCAATATGAGTAAATCGTTGTTCCTAATTTTAGTAATTCTCTGGCACATAATAAATAATCACACTATTATAAATATCTCTGCATATACCCCTGTGTACAATACATTTCTATTAGTAAAATTCTATAAGTGTACGTCTAACACACATTAAATAACCATGCTATCATTATCATATCGCAGAGTATGATAACACTGTGATTCAATCATTGTCCTAATTTTAATATAATTACTATGATACCAACAACGTAGTTATGACATGTGCTATTAATAATATAGCTATCAATATTAAACACATTCACTATGATAACATAAAAGAATTGCTAAGGCACATCATGGACAAATCACCGAGTTGCCATAATGGGTATCGTTGTGGCATCCTAACAAACTCGTTGTCATAACAAAAACACTCACCGTGATAGACAAATAAATGGATGGAAAACATTGAACGAAAATAAGATATAGAAAGAAAAGAAAACCCAGCCTTATCCTTTCTTACGGAAACACAATCAGATAATACACAGTCACGTATACATAGACAGATAATACACAATCGGATAATACACAGTCAGATATCAAATACATAGTCGGATAAAAATTGCAGCCACACATAGAATCAATCACTGTCATTTAAATGTTAAAAAAAACACGCAGATGTAACAAATACTGAAATCACTGGCAGACAACTTGAATGGGTGTGGAGTGAGTTGCATTGGGCCAATTAAGACACATGGTAAAATCGTCAGCAAGGATAATAAAATGCAGATAAAAAATCATGGTTGAAGGTGTTGAAATGCAGAGGGCATTTTCCATCAAGTATTTCGCTAAGTTTAACATCAAGTTCGTTGGGTTTCATCAATAAAAATTTCTGAGTTTTACCATCAAAATTTAGCTGAGTTTAATATCAAGTTTGTTGGGTTTCATCAATAAAAATTTCTGAGTTTTACCATCAAAATTTCCTTGAGTTTAACATCAAGTTCATCGTCAATAAAAGGTAAGGAAAATGCAGTCATGAAGATTCAAACTTAGTCATAATATATAAAATAAAACATTGTCCAATGAAGGGTAAACTAATAGTCTATAAATGTATAAACCAAGGGTAAAGTCGGAGGGTAAACTTTTCCATTAAAAGTAATAATTTGCAGAGGAAAATCACAGTGAAATGTATTGAAACACAATTCATATATAATAAGAAATGTGGTCATTAAAATCGTAGAGAAAAAAGATGAACAATACACAGAGGTATCCATTCACAAGAAGGCGCAAGACAATCACTCAACTAGGAACAACCAATGCAGAGCTAAGAAGGGGTAGATAGCTAGGCCAAACTATCATTCGCTCATCATCCATGCACAAAAAAACAGAGAATTAGAATCTATAGGTCACTATGCACTAAAGTGATGACCATCAATTTGGCTCCTGGCCAAATTCTTAGGCATGGGTTGATGATCTAGGGATGAGTATGAAAGATAAGGTACAATATCTTCAAATAATCAATAAAACAAAATAAAACAGTCATAGAAATCAAGGATCGGTGGCCAAGGAAATCAATTCGATGTAGCGAGCATAAAGCTATGATGACTTTAAGTTATCGATTAAAATGCTAAGTAAGACACTTTTTTTTACACAATAAAAACTACAAAAATGAAAGCGCAAGAACAATATTTATCTACCATACAAAATAAACACAGGTGTACCATAGCCCAAGGTGACAACTTCGAGTCGTTGTCCCGCCTTCTCCATCCATCTCCCGCTTGCCGACCAATGTGATTTCACCGGTACCTCCCAGCCAAATCTATGGGTACTCTTCTTCCCCTCGAGCCCCCGAGCTACAAAGGGGCCACACACACTAAACCCAAGAACAACTAGCAACCATCTCACCTCGCAAGGTCGAGCTACCACTCGTTACCCGAGTTGGGTATCCCAAATCCCACAAGATAAGTCAGTCAAGACAAAAATTATGCAGCGTAACGTTACGCATAAAATATCATCCCCTTACTCCTCCTCCTCTATCCTTTTTATAGGGTTTCTAAGTGATTTCTTTCCCAATTTCCCATTTAATTTAATTTTCATTAATTTATTTCAGAAAAAATCTCCCCCATACACATGTCACCCATCCCCCTAGTTGCACCAAAAAATAATTTCATTAGTTATTTAATTACTCCTATTTCCCTCACCCACCTAAGAGAATTCCTAAAATCTCTCCTTCATGTCCTCATACTCCCTTGCACATTTTAAATGGCTTGCGCCCTTACTAAATTCCTAGTTGAGTTCAATGTAGAAAGTTCTTAAAGGCATGATTCCTTACTAAGTTAGTCATTCTGATTTTTCCTTATGTTTCCCTTTTTCTTTACATTTCCCCTTTTTCCCTTAGTTTCCTATTTCTTTTAAGTTTCCCTCTTTCCCCTTCTTAACTAAAACTCAAATTAGCAAGTGTAGAAAAATTACCTTTTACCCCTTTTTCTTTTTAATTAATACATTTTAATTAGCAAATGTAGAAAAACAATCAATTCCCTTTTAAAATTTTAATCCCTCAATATAATTTGATTTTAATAAATTAGTTGAATTNTAGAAGCAACAATAGCAGAAGAATGGAGTAGATGGGAAGCTCCAGATATTTGTTTGGGATCCAGGAGGATTTCCAACAACTGATATGGGAAGCTCATGAGCAGGAGCTCATGAATTTTGCAGCTAAGGAGTTTGATGCAGGAGCATCTCTCCACGTCATCCAGCCAGCCACGTCGAGTGCATGGATTCAAGATGAAGAGAGGCGCAGTACTCATTAAAATCTGAATTGAATGTAATTAAATGTCTAAGCTAGTGAGATGTAGAGCCGTGCCTTTATGCAGGTTGTAGATAAGATCGACCTTTAATGTTTGAATGGCTGAGATCTAGATCCAGATAGTGGACTAGACAGCCCATTCAATGCAATTGAATAGGGTAGGTAGATTGGAGGGAAACGCTCAAAGAGCCCCCTCAGGTAAAAGATATTTTGTATCTCATTTTGTAGTTAGTCGAGTAAGTTGTGTTGTAGAGCCAAAGAGAGCTCGAGAACACCTTGTAATTACATGCATTTTCCATTTTTAATATAAACAGAAGCAATTTTTCCTACATGAATTATGTGTTATGTGGATGTCTGTGAGTGTTCTTTTATGCTATAGATGTATGATGTTATCATGCATTTGTAGTAGTGTGTCTAATTTCAGGTGAAGTTCTTTGAGGCTTCACACCAGGAGGGTGTGACAGGACGCTGTAGGTTCTGATAGCCATGCACTGAGGGTGCATTTCTGAACACTATGGGTTCAGACAAAGACGTGTTGTGGCACAAGAACTGGAGTCAAAAACTCAAAGGAAGACCTCAAGGTTGTTGAATACCTTGGAGGAAAGGCTATGTATGAGAGACACAGTTGCAGACAGAATTCTGCTGAGGATTCTATGAAGCTCTACTAGGTGGGCATTGAGCAGGTGCAAGGAGTGCACAGAAAAATGAAGACTTCTATTGAGAAGTTCATGAAGAAGAATCAAAATCACTAAGGATTTTGTGAAGCTCTGCCAGGTGGGCATTGAGCATGTGCAAGGAGTGCATAGAAGGACTTTGTTGTGAGTTTAGAGAGAACCAGAATCACTGAGGATTCTGAGAGCTCTTCCAGGTGGGCATTGAGTGAGTGCATAGGTGCACAGGAGAAGGAGACATAACTGCTGGAAGTTCTGGAAGAAGACACTCTTCCAGGAGGGCATAGAGACATTGTGAAGACGACATAGGAGAAGAGAACTCTTTGAGTTCTGTAATTGAGGGAAGAATCCACTGAAGGATCTTCACAGGGTTGTTGAACTCCCTATAGCACTCAGCAAAAGGTTGCTTGAGGCAGAGGATAGCCAAGATGGCATCCCAACGTTCTCCATCTACGGGAGAAGGGAGAAAGACAAAATCCCTTAGGGGTCTGAGCGTGTGAGGAGCTCAGGAGAGACAACATTATGTGTGTGCGTAAGGACCCTGCAGAGTGTAGGAGACAAAGAATCCTTCAAGGATCTGGAAGAAGGATAAGCTCAGGAGGGCAAGTGATTTCATGCATTGATTCAGGCTGCAAGGAGTGCAAAGGCTGAATAACTCTTTGGAGAGTTCAAAGTTACCAAAGCTCAGGAGGGACAACGTTTCTACACACGCAGCGAAACTCACAGTCGTGGAGTTCACGGAGACGGACAAAGGTTGAGGCCTTTGGAAGACTTGGAATTCTTCCAAGCATCGGAAGAAAGTGCACAAGCTCAGGAGGAGGCACAACAACCATCAGATCGGCTAGAGAAAGAGATCTGAACCATTGGTTTCCACGTGCAGGGAGCAGCAGGAGGAGTGCACAGGAAGAACGAAACTGGACCGTTGGATCTTGATCCAGAGACCTGATAGCCATCAGATCTATGGAGAGTTGCGAGGGAGTTAAGCTTTCATGAATAGTAGGAGAAATACTGACGAGAGGCATGGCCATCGGGATATCATCATTCTCGAGGACAGGAGATCGGGGATTTCCATAGGAAAAGTCTCGGGAAGATCTAGACCATCCGTTAGTGGACACACTTGGCGGAGATCGAGTGCCCGTCGGTACTTTGGTGCATCAAAGTTCAGAATTTCACGAGTCCTAGGGATGAGGCATCTAGGACATCAGAAGTCATGAAATCCTGAGAGTTGGCCAGGACCATCCATCAGAGGAGGACACGTGGCAGCAATCGGGGCCATCGGGGAAAGTCCCGACAAGAAGTCGTCTATCGACATTTTGGTCATCGGGATATCGGGAATCCTGGTGACAAGGAATTTATGCAATTCGGAATTGCGAAGCTCGAAACCCTGATAAGGAGGAAATTTCCATTGGATGCCAGCTGTCAGCGTATCAGATAAGGAGGAAAGCTCTGTTGTGTGGGAGCCAGCTGTCAGCCTATCGGGGTTCGAAGGATCAGGAATCCCGTGAGCCAATGCATTAAGGAATTGAAAATCTCAAAACCCCAAGGAGAGGTAAGACTGTGGTCACGGGGATAATGGTCATATGGGCCAGGAGCCTAGCCAGGAGAGCTAGTGCGTAAAGAGCACGTCAGGATTCAGCAGATCGTGGATCCTGAGGACAAGTGCATTTTGGCACTTGAAAGTCTGAAACCCCGAAAAGAAGGAATATAAGGCTATGGTCTTATGGAAAGCGGTCATATGGACCAGAGGACATAGCCAGGAGGGGATAAGGCCGGAAGAGATCTCATCAGAGATCAGGGATTCGAGAAGACAGGAAATCTTGGCATCAAGGAACAAGAAACCCCGAAACCCGAAACTGAGTTGGGGAAAAGGTCACAGGCGCATGTAGAGGCCGTGACAAGGTGAAGAAAGGACCCGTGGATCGGGTTTTTAGCAACAATTCCACAGAGGAATCAAAAGAGTCACTTCGACTCAGGAAGATAGTTGAACGATCATTAAGACTGGGAGGTCAGGTGCAGAGACCCTACGGGGTATGTAGGAGCATCGTCACGCCATCAATAACAAATTCAAGAATCTACAACATGAAAGATAGGCTTTGTATATTTTTCTTCCTCTCAAGAGAAGGGCTTGTAGAAACCTCCCAAGCAACCTCGAGTAATTACCAAATATCATTGTTTTATATATTGCTTACTCCATATAATTACATTTAAATATGTAATATATATCATTATTTCGGTATTTTATTAACAATGTATTTTATTTTATGTAGTTAATGATATGTATGAGTGTGTATAGTTATTGACATGTATGAGTGTGTATTTTTACATATCAATCCATGTAATACCTAAAAGTTATTTGAGATTGAGTTATACAAATATACACCACCATTCTCATCTTGTTTGCTAGATTTTTGAGTAAAACATAAGTAGTTTCTTATAATGACCCCAATCATTACGACTGCAAGCGAAGAAAAAATTGCAATTTTTTTTTTGTGCTTTTAGGCAAGAAGGAAATGATGACAACAATTGAACTGCACCACTTGACAAAAAACACACACACGTAGATCATGCAACATACCACCATGACTCACTACACTACACAATGATCAACTGGGCGAAACATGGGCAAATCAAGAAGATAGAAAAGACTACCCACCGAACACACATCATGACAACGCTTACAATCTAAGGAAAACATCCACCATCCCGACAACTAGTAACTAGAACCTATATGGTGTGCAACCTAGTGCATGAAAGCGTTACATCCCAAACACCAACAACAAATACAACGAGAAAATGCTCGCAAAGGGTAGCACAAACTTCGGACAAGTTATTGTTCGCCTCTATTCATTAAGGCACGCAATGATCCCCTCATCAAGAATCATGTCATCATAGGGAGATAGGTGTAACAGTAACCCAGGAGAAACATGACATACTAGACCAACCCAAAATGATTAAACGCGCTAGAAGATCGAAATAATTGTCAACCACAAGACAAAAAACAACCCAAGCACCCAAATGACAAGTCAACAAGACGCAAGGGAAACCGATGACTATAAAAATCATACCACATGCTAAATTCCTAGTGCACAAGATCTAATGAAAAAATACATCAATTAAAATATGCGAAACACCATCTTAAGAATATTCCCAAGAATCCATTCTACAATAACATGAAGCAATAAAATCATCTCTCTTGCTTCTCAAGTCAATTTACTAATTAAATAAGATCTTATTACCAAGGTCTCACTGCAATTGTCAAACCCTAACCTATGACTCTTCGTAAGCCTAAGTTAACTCCTCCAACCCTATCATTCTTATAGTTGTTGATAAGATTCGTTGTCCAATCAATGTAAGTACTAAGGGTATAGAATGCTAACTAAGAACAATTACAATTTATAATATATGGAACAAGCATAATCTATGTAATAAGTTAAATAACTTTTCCATATAATGAAGGCCTTTTTAAACTGAAAACAATCTAATGCCATTTCATTCTATGGAACTATAGATAGTAATACAATGCATTCGTTGTATTTAAGGTGTGTGTTAACTAACCAAACATATCCACTAAATCATAAATACATTCACTGACAACTATAAAGGATAAAAATATGTTCATCATGAATAAAATCGCTCACAAATGGTTGTTCATTGTAAATGCTACCCAAGCTATTCATATAATCAAGACTTCTGTCATCGCAGCCAATAAACATTAAACTATCGACATATTGAAATTGTCAAAGATGCAGATACCAATATGAGTAAATCGTTGTTCCTAATTTTAGTAATTCTCTGGCACATAATAAATAATCACACTATTATAAATATCTCTGCATATACCCCTGTGTACAATACATTTCTATTAGTAAAATTCTATAAGTGTACGTCTAACACACATTAAATAACCATGCTATCATTATCATATCGCAGAGTATGATAACACTGTGATTCAATCATTGTCCTAATTTTAATATAATTACTATGATACCAACAACGTAGTTATGACATGTGCTATTAATAATATAGCTATCAATATTAAACACATTCACTATGATAACATAAAAGAATTGCTAAGGCACATCATGGACAAATCACCGAGTTGCCATAATGGGTATCGTTGTGGCATCCTAACAAACTCGTTGTCATAACAAAAACACTCACCGTGATAGACAAATAAATGGATGGAAAACATTGAACGAAAATAAGATATAGAAAGAAAAGAAAACCCAGCCTTATCCTTTCTTACGGAAACACAATCAGATAATACACAGTCACGTATACATAGACAGATAATACACAATCGGATAATACACAGTCAGATATCAAATACATAGTCGGATAAAAATTGCAGCCACACATAGAATCAATCACTGTCATTTAAATGTTAAAAAAAACACGCAGATGTAACAAATACTGAAATCACTGGCAGACAACTTGAATGGGTGTGGAGTGAGTTGCATTGGGCCAATTAAGACACATGGTAAAATCGTCAGCAAGGATAATAAAATGCAGATAAAAAATCATGGTTGAAGGTGTTGAAATGCAGAGGGCATTTTCCATCAAGTATTTCGCTAAGTTTAACATCAAGTTCGTTGGGTTTCATCAATAAAAATTTCTGAGTTTTACCATCAAAATTTAGCTGAGTTTAATATCAAGTTTGTTGGGTTTCATCAATAAAAATTTCTGAGTTTTACCATCAAAATTTCCTTGAGTTTAACATCAAGTTCATCGTCAATAAAAGGTAAGGAAAATGCAGTCATGAAGATTCAAACTTAGTCATAATATATAAAATAAAACATTGTCCAATGAAGGGTAAACTAATAGTCTATAAATGTATAAACCAAGGGTAAAGTCGGAGGGTAAACTTTTCCATTAAAAGTAATAATTTGCAGAGGAAAATCACAGTGAAATGTATTGAAACACAATTCATATATAATAAGAAATGTGGTCATTAAAATCGTAGAGAAAAAAGATGAACAATACACAGAGGTATCCATTCACAAGAAGGCGCAAGACAATCACTCAACTAGGAACAACCAATGCAGAGCTAAGAAGGGGTAGATAGCTAGGCCAAACTATCATTCGCTCATCATCCATGCACAAAAAAACAGAGAATTAGAATCTATAGGTCACTATGCACTAAAGTGATGACCATCAATTTGGCTCCTGGCCAAATTCTTAGGCATGGGTTGATGATCTAGGGATGAGTATGAAAGATAAGGTACAATATCTTCAAATAATCAATAAAACAAAATAAAACAGTCATAGAAATCAAGGATCGGTGGCCAAGGAAATCAATTCGATGTAGCGAGCATAAAGCTATGATGACTTTAAGTTATCGATTAAAATGCTAAGTAAGACACTTTTTTTTACACAATAAAAACTACAAAAATGAAAGCGCAAGAACAATATTTATCTACCATACAAAATAAACACAGGTGTACCATAGCCCAAGGTGACAACTTCGAGTCGTTGTCCCGCCTTCTCCATCCATCTCCCGCTTGCCGACCAATGTGATTTCACCGGTACCTCCCAGCCAAATCTATGGGTACTCTTCTTCCCCTCGAGCCCCCGAGCTACAAAGGGGCCACACACACTAAACCCAAGAACAACTAGCAACCATCTCACCTCGCAAGGTCGAGCTACCACTCGTTACCCGAGTTGGGTATCCCAAATCCCACAAGATAAGTCAGTCAAGACAAAAATTATGCAGCGTAACGTTACGCATAAAATATCATCCCCTTACTCCTCCTCCTCTATCCTTTTTATAGGGTTTCTAAGTGATTTCTTTCCCAATTTCCCATTTAATTTAATTTTCATTAATTTATTTCAGAAAAAATCTCCCCCATACACATGTCACCCATCCCCCTAGTTGCACCAAAAAATAATTTCATTAGTTATTTAATTACTCCTATTTCCCTCACCCACCTAAGAGAATTCCTAAAATCTCTCCTTCATGTCCTCATACTCCCTTGCACATTTTAAATGGCTTGCGCCCTTACTAAATTCCTAGTTGAGTTCAATGTAGAAAGTTCTTAAAGGCATGATTCCTTACTAAGTTAGTCATTCTGATTTTTCCTTATGTTTCCCTTTTTCTTTACATTTCCCCTTTTTCCCTTAGTTTCCTATTTCTTTTAAGTTTCCCTCTTTCCCCTTCTTAACTAAAACTCAAATTAGCAAGTGTAGAAAAATTACCTTTTACCCCTTTTTCTTTTTAATTAATACATTTTAATTAGCAAATGTAGAAAAACAATCAATTCCCTTTTAAAATTTTAATCCCTCAATATAATTTGATTTTAATAAATTAGTTGAATTGCTTACCCCCTTCTCATCACATGTTTAATTATGATTATATTATTTTTTTACCACAAGTATCACTTAGACCTAGATTTTAATTTCCTAGGCTAGGTGACATTTTTATTAGGGAAAATGTTTTTAAATCTCACTTATCATTTCATTTGTTTTAAGGCCGACTAGGTTTATTCACTTACCCATTGAAATCGCGACATGCCATTCAAGACAGACTAGGTTCTCCAAGGGTACAACTCACGCTTTTTTGTTTTACTTGCACGACGTGCCCTTCAGGATGCACTACATGCTCCAAGGGTGACAGTTTCCTCTTTCAATTTTCCTTGCACGATGTGCCCTTTAGAACACACTACGTGCTCCAAGGGTTCCACTCGCCTCTTGACTGACTTGGTAGACATAAAAAAACCCTAGAATCAATACTCCGCCAGATGATATTGTTGGAGACTAAGGGCCTCTAAGGAATAAGGCCCTTGCCTTATTGCATGCCCCTTAGAATCATCGTGAGTGACTGTCACAGTCTTCCCTCACAACATCGTGGGTCTTCTCGAACTAGGTAATCTTTAACCTATAGTTCAAGCCATGGAGGGAGTGCTAGTAGGTTGTGGTAGGGATGTTGTCCACACCTCTCCCTCAACGTCTTTGGTTGTCGTGCATGACCCCTCTACTCCACATGTGAGTCTGGTCGGCAAGCTATCGTGAGCCTGCATCATCAATAAATCTTGTCAGAAATAAAATCAATAATCATAACATCTAATCAGATGTGCATAGGTCATATCAACAATAATCAAAACCCAATATTTCATTCCTTGACTCAATCCAGATTCCAAGGGGTTTCATCGATGCCTTTGCATCTTCGAGGTCCAAAGTCTTGCACACTCAGGAGAACCCAGTCATTAGCACCTGTCTATGTAAACAAAAAAAATAACATATCCATAATGCCTCATAATCATAATCAAACGAACAATATTACAATAATCCAGATCACTTGCAAGCAAGTGTCCTTAATGAATAAGTTTGCTCAGTGCACACAAGAGCGGGATGTGACATTTCTTGTACTTGAAATTTTGATATAACAATGGTAATTTCATAGATTTATATTTGTTGTAATGAATATGAAACCTACATGCATCAAGTATGATTATGGCTTGTAAAACAATAATTGTGCATGCAAATTACAATACACACAAAATCTACAAATGCAACATTTGCCCAATTTCCTCCACAATGGTAATTTTCATACTATGACCACTCATAATCCAATATATGGATAAAATATATATAACTATCACTTAGCATATATATATATATATATATATATATATATATATATTCCAAATATTTCATATTTATATACATGCACAGTCTTAAACCCTAATATGCAAACAATCTTGCACAAATACCCTACTGGGTATGTTCAAATACAACAATAGTCCACAACCACAATATTTCACTTGAGGAATAATTAATCTATCATCTATCACTATAAATAATTTCAAAGTTGCATATGTACAATACATACTAGTTCATGCATGTAACCCCAAACCAAAATGTATATTTCACCCTATGTCAAATTTCGGGAACACAACAACATATATACAACCTGCATTTTTCCATAATAGGGCGCACATTTACTTCAATGCCCCGTTTTCATGAAATTCCATAAGAATAGTGTGCATAATGTGCATAATTCATCTAAAGATATGAATTTTCCCTAACATTGTTAATTAAGGAAGACATAATGCAAATCATAACACAAGGATTGTAGTTTTCAGTCTAGGGTATGTTCAAACTCCATATACAACAACAGTCCACAACCATAATATTTCACTTGTTTAATCATTAATCTATTATCTATCACTATAAAGTATTTCAGAGTTGCATATATAACAATACATATTAGTTCATGTGTGTAACTCCAAACCAAAATATATATTTCACCATGCATCAAATTCTCAAGACACAACAACATATGTACAACCTACCTTTTTCCTTAACATGGTGTGCATTTTCCTCAATGCCCCTTTTTAATGAAATTTTATAAGGACAATGTGAATAATGCACTTAATTCATCTAAAGATATGAATTTTCCCTAACATTATTCTTTCAAGAACTTATCATGCAAATCCTAACACAAGGATTGCTTTTTCACTCAAGGGTGTGCATTTTACAACATTCCCTTTTTTCAAGCAGAAAACACATAATTTCCATTTTTGTGCATGCATTTTCTTTTTGAGGAATACATATCTCATGCACCCTTTTTTTTTACGATGGTTAAAATTCAGAGTCATCGCGTTGACAACAGATGTCATTGTGGACAAAGACTTTAAAATTTACCCTAGAATGAAAAAGGGATGCTACCAGTAGCACTGGTTTTTTTTTGAGTTAAAATTATAACTTAATTGAAACCATGCCCCCAACAACTGGTACCATTGTCCATAAATCAACTCCTAATAAAACACCCATTTTAAAAGCAAAAACTCTAACCCGAATTTCATTTTTTTTTAGAAAAATTAAAAACTAAAAAAACCTAATAAAAAAGAAAATAATTGAAATTTTAAAAAATTAGAAAGCAAATTTACATTAAAAAAGATTAAAGAAAAACTTAAAAAACCAAAAAGGGAAAAAAAAATTACAAATATATATAAAAACTAAGGAAAAATATGGAAAAAAATTTAAAAAGGTAAAAAAACAAATGTATGGAAAAAACTTTAAAAAAGTAAAAACAAATAAAAATAAAGCTAAACTAAAAAACTAAAAGTAAAAAATTTAAACAAAAAATTAAAAAATACTTAAAGAAATATCAAATTACAAAAAAGAAAATGAAACAATTATATTTAAAAACTTAAAAAAAATGAAATATCAAATTTCATATAAAATTTTAAAAAAGATAAAAACAATATATTAAAAACTATCAGAGGGTCGTGGGGGTGATGTCGAGCACTGGTCCAGCCCCTCCATAGGCCAAGTTGTGATCATGTGGGGCCACTACCTGGCCCATGAGGGGGGGGGTCAGTTGGGGCAATGCCCGACATCGCCCTCCTCTCTCACAGGCCTGAATTGCATGCAATCCAAGCCCACGGGGAGGGGGGCGATACCAGGCATTGCCCCTCCAATCTGCCCCATATAAATTTATTTTAAATTAATAAATTATGTGTTTTTATGTTATGATTGTGTGGAGGGGGGGGGGGTGGTGGGGGGGGGGGGAGTTATGGTATGGACCCAGAGGACATAAAGTTCTTGATTTCTATTGGAATACATGAATCACCACCAACAATAGGGAAGAAGCCTATGATATGTACCAAGGCATATAATTATCCAAACAACGATATATTTCTAGATTGAATATAATTGGTGATTCTCAAAATTTGATTAGAATATTTTTTTTCAACTCCATGCCAAAGGACTCCTAGTTAAAGAAACTAGTGGACTATATTTGACTCTCAATCAAAAATCTTCAGGTGAAATTCTACCATGTGGTTAGACAATTCAACTCACCAGTAGACATAATGGAAATCCTAGCCATAGGAAAGCCCCAAGGTATTATGAGGGTTGGAGAATTGGTGATCCACCTCTCCTCCCCGTGATCATATGATTAAGCCAAAAAATTTATTAATGCTTAAGCCATTATTATAGTTCTTTGCAATTCAATAGATAACAACAACATAAGATAAAATCATTGAGAAATACACAATCACAAGAGACACAACATTTATCCTGGGAAACCCTCTAGGGGAAGAAAACCCAACAAAACTTCCTTATTATAGATAGCCAATACAATGTCAAGAGATAATTTAAGCTAATACAGGAGAAACTCTCCCAAAGATGCGCCACTCTCTCTCTCTCTCTCTTCTCCAACTGCAATTCTGAAACTTGTCTCTTAATGAGCAAGTGAGGTGTGTATCTAAGTGAGGTGCTAGCCTCCTTATTTATACAAATTTGGCATGTGTGAAGTGTCTCTTCATTGGCAGGATCAACTTCTCAAACTGGGTGGTTATAACCACCTTTATTATATTTTGGGGCCTCTTAAATATATTATGGGGCTGACTTCTTCTTTTGCCTATTACAATTACTTTATGACCAATCCGCAAAAGGGGATTTGGTCCTTTTACAATAGCCAACATGATCAATCCACAATGGGGATTGATCCAATGAATAATATATCAAATAATAATAAAAATGCACTTTGCAGTTACATTATTTTAACACTCCCCCTTAACAAGAAGGGTTTTCTTTAACAACATCAGGTGAGAGAGAGAGGAAAACATCATCAACAACATCAAGTGGGTGAGAGGACAACATCATCAATATCATCTTGGAACACTGACTAGCATATCTATAAATCATCAGAAGTTTTCTTGATTGGCAACATTGTCATTCTAAAAGGAATGCAATCATCATCTGCATCAATATGTATTAGCATAAAACTGATACATCATCATCATCACAGCATGAGGTTGGCTCATCATAATGCAGGACTGGCTTTACGTCATAGTTGTCAAGATGGAAGCTCAGTACTCGTCTTACTTTACGTCACAACAATCAAGCTGGAAGCAAGATACTAGACTGGCTTTACGTCACAACTTCTCAAGATGGAAGCACCGTACTATTCTCATCTCAATGTCTTGCTTTACGTCAAAACACTTAAGCTGGAAGAAAGATACTAGACTGGATTTACGTCACAACTATCAAGATGGAAGCACAGTACTAGTCTCATCACATCGTCTTGCTTTACGTCACAACCATCAGGTTGGAAGCAAGATACTAAACTGGATTTACTTCATAGCTGTCAAACCGGAAGCATAGTACTAGTCTCATCTCATCGTCTTGCTTTACGCCGCAGCAATAAAGATGGAAGCAAGATACTCGTCCTTCTTTACATCACAAAAATCATGTTGGAAGTAGGATACTAGATTGGATTTACATCGCAGTTGTCAAGATGGAAGCACAGTTCTAGTCTCATCACATCGTCTTGCTTTATGTCACAAAAATAAAGCTGGAAACAAGAGATGTCTTATCACAACAACTACTCCCCCTTTTGAGGAAGGTCCTTTTGGACTATACCAATCTTATCTCGAAAGTGCTCAAACTTTACACGAGATAAAATCTTGGTCAACACATAAACAACCTATTCATTTGTGCTAACGTACTAGAGCTTTAAGGCTTCTCTCTGCACCATGTCACAGATGTAATGATAACGAATCTCTATGTGCTTTGACCTGTCGTGGAATACAGGATTCTCGATCACCTTTATGCAGCTTTTGTTGTCACATAGGATCGTGGTTGCTTCCATCTCTAGGTCAAATAGGCCGGTCAACAACTTTTGAATCCATATAGCTTTGCAGCTGGCAGAACATGCAACAATGTATTCTACTTCCATTGTGTTGAGAGAAATGTTGGATTGCTTCCTACTCTGCCATGAGATCATGGATGATCCTAAACTAAAACAACATCTTGAAGTACTTTTCCTATCAAAAACACTTCGTGCCCAATCTACATTAGTATATCCACTCAATGTGAAATCATGATCTCCATCATAGCTGAGACCACAATCTATTGTACCCTTAAGGTACCTCATCACATGTTTTGCATCCACTAGGTGAACATGTCTGGGTTCGACCAAAAACTGACTCAAGGTGTTCATGGAAAAAGAAATGTCTGGTTTGGTGTTCATTAGGTACATCAACGATCCAATGATCTGTCTGTACAGTGTGGCATCAATCAATTTTGACGAAGTGTCGACCAGGAGCTTCATCTTTGCTTCCATGGGTGTATTCATGGACTTTCATTCCAACATGTCGAATATCTTCAAGATTTCGACTACATAATTCTGTTGGTTAAGGAAGATCCTCTCTAGACTCTGCCATACCTCAATACCTAAGAAATAATGCATTAGACCAAGGTCTTTCATTTCAAATTATGAGGCAAGTCTCTTCTTACATTCAGTGATGATATTTTATTCTCCGGTTAAGAATAAGTCATCCACATATAGCAGTAATATTACTGGCTCATCGTTCATAACCTTGAAGTAGAGGTTAGAATCTGCTTTACTCTTGGTAAATCCCAAGCTCGTCAGGAAGATGTCTATCCATCCATACCAAGATCTAGGAGCTTGCCTCAATCTGTATAAGGATTTCTTCAATTTGCAGACATGAGACTTCATGTTTTCAATTTCAAATCCTTGAGGTTGCTCTATATGCACTTCCTCTTCAATGACACCATTTAGTAAAGTTGTCTTCATGTCCATCTAGTGTAACTTCCACTTCATCTTAGCTGCAAGAGATATGATGGTTCTGATCGAAGTGTATCTGGCTATAAGAGCGAATGTATCTTCATAGTCAATGCCTTCCTTTTGAGAAAATCCATGAGCGACAAATATTTCTTTATACTTCTCAATAATTCCATCAGCAGCATGTTTTATTTTGAAGAGCCATTTGGAGGATACCACATCTTTACTCTTCGGTCTGGGAACTATTTCCCATAATTCATTCTTTATTATGGATTGGTATTCCTCTATCATGGCATCTACCCATTCTTTCCTCTAAATGGCTTCTTCAAAGCAGGTAGGCTCCTCCTCTAGAAGATCACACATCAAAGTCGTATAACTGGAGAATGGATTTGGTCTTTTCACTTGTCTCATAGTTCCTTCAAGAACACCATACTTCTCTCCATATTGAATAAGATCTCTACCCAATATGGCTTTATTTTATGGAGGATCACCATATGAGGAGGTTCTTTAACTTCTAATATATCATGGTCTTCTAGAATTTCCTCATCAAGGGAAGTTACAACTTTCCTCACTGGTTCTGCAGCTCTGGGAACCTCCCTCACTACAATTTTGGGGATTACAAGTTCCTCTTCATATACTTCTTCAAGTTGGCATCTTATGGATTTCTTGAGCACTACATCTTCATCAAAGGGCACATCCCTATTGATCTCAATGTGACGGTGACCTGGTATATAGATTTTGAAGGCCTTGGAGACCTCACAGTATCCCACAAATATCCCCTTCTTTCCTGAAGGTTCCATCTTGTTTCTCTTCTCTTTCAGCATATGAATAAATACTGGGAAGCCAAATATTTTGAGATGGCTTACCTCTGGGTTCTTTTCAATGAACATCTCTTTCGGGGTCTTGAGCACAACTGCACTATGGGACAATCGGTTCTACACATATACAGCTGCCATTGTTTCTTCGTCCCATAAGCACATAGGAAGATCTTGATCATGGATCACAATCTTCACATATTCCATTATCCTTTTGTTCTTTCGTTTAGCTATACCGTTTTGTTGGGGATTATAGGGAGTAGTGAGTTCCCTCTTGATCTCAACATCTTTGCAGAAGTTCGCAAACTCTTTTGAGGTATATTCTCCTCCATTATCTTACCTGAGTATCTTAATCTTTATTTCAGAAAGATTCTCTATCAAGGATTTGAATTCCTTGAACTTGCTGAACACTTCATCTTTAGATTTCAAAAAATATACCCAAGTCTTACGAGAATAATCATCAATAAATGATACATAATATATATACCCACTAATGGAGGATGATGGCATTGGGCCACATACATATGAATGAATGAGCTCTAGGAATCCTTCTGCTTTGTTGTCTCTCTTAGGAAAAGGGTTCTTGATGTTCTTCCCTTGTGCACATCCATTGCATATGCCTTCATGGTCAACCTTGAGTTCTGGTAAACCTATGACCTCTTTGCATATGTATGGTAGCACCTTGAAGTTGATGTGAGCTAATATTCTATGCCAAAGTTCACATGATTTTTCAATGGCATGAGTCATGGCAGCCTCTAAGTAACCCTTTAGTTTATACAAGCCATTTTATTCAATTCCAATGATGATTACTTCATTTAAAGTTTCTCCTTTAGCCCACATAAGAACTTATCCATCTATAAAGGCAACTTTGAAGCCTTTCTTTTCTAAAGCTGAAATGGAGAGTAGGTTCTTAGTCAAACCTAGTACATATAGTACATCCTTCATCTTCAATGAATTCCCTAAATTTAGTTTGTTGTTTGATTCTCCCACTCCCTTGATGGGATATTGGTAATCATCTCCAAGTGTCACTTTCTGAGAAAACTTCTTTTATAAAATACAAGAGAGGATGTCTCTTTGTCCCGTCATGTGCTTGGATGCACCACTATCAATGAGACAAGTGTCCTCTCCAGGTGTTACCGATCCTGAGAGGGATGAGATTAAGACATGATATTTAATCTGCTCTCTTATCATCTTTGCAGGTGGCTCTTCATATTCGACTACATGGGCATGGTGCCTCTTATATTTTCTCTTGTATTCTGCTCATCTAGCTAGACAAAATTTCACAATGTGTCCCATCTTATCACAATGGTAGCATTGTATATATGAGTAATCTCTTTCCTTTCATTGTCCTTTCTTCTGAAATATCCTTGGATGAGATTCTTTATTATTGAATTTGTTTGGCAGTTGGGGCTCTTTGTGAGTCTCCTTTTGGAAGTAAGGTTTCTTCCTTCCTCTCTTGGTGTGAGTATCTAGGGATTGATCATCGTCTCTTGCTAGTAGCGCTTCACGGTTAGATACTCTTGTTTCTTCTTAGATGCATTCTTCCCACAGACTATCAAACTTCAGTTTCTCCGTTCTAGCACATATCGTTTGGATGAATGCATCCCAAGGTCTTGCGAGACCATTTAGGGTTGTCATTATGAGTTCATCTTCATCTATGGTATCTCCAATCGCTTCTAATTGTTCTTTGAATTCTGAGATTCTGGAGAAATATTCCTAAATTGTTTCTCCTTTTTGCATCCTTGTATTCTTCAGTTGAGTTCTTAGATTCATCTTCCGGTTTATGTTCTTTCCTTCATACAGTCTGGTCAAGGTATCAAACATTTATTTCGAAGTCTTCTTAGATGACACATAAGGAATCAGGTGGTCTTTGATTGAATCTACGATGATTCTTTTGGCCCTGATTGTGTCCTTTTGATGCTTGGCTTTCTCTACAACATCGTCGGGTTCCAGAATTTATCCTTTGATTAATTTTGCTAGGTCATTCTCTTCAAGAACAAGTCTGATCCTATACTTCCAGGCACAAAAGTTTTCCATACCTTCCATCTTGTCAACAAGCTTAGTTCTTGCAGACATCTTTTACCTAGAGCTAGGAAAATGATCGAAAAAATGAAAATGCTCAAAATCAAATTCTGAACTTACCAGGAGGTGTGCTTGGCTGATGCGAGTAGCCTGGTGTGTTTGGATATGAGAAAATCCAACTTTTTCTCCTCCAAACTTGATCTGTGGATTTTTGGATCGATGCTTCTGGTTTTCTAGTACCTCTGGTACTCTAGTACTTCTGGTACTTTTGGTACACTGGTTTTTTGGTACTTTGTGAAACTAGGGTTTCACTTTCCAGGAGATCTATCCAATGAAAAGGTGCACTGAGAGTGACAAAGTAATCCTTGGGGGTGGGCACACTTTTCTAGGTGGTTTTAGGGCTGAAAAGCTTCACCATCAAAAGTACTAATTTGCATGTACAACAACAGTGACGTTTTTCACTCTTGTGAAAGATGCTTCCTTCAGCTTGGCTCTGATACCATGTTAATGTTTAATCTATTATTATAGTTCTTTGCAATTCAATAGATAACAACAACATAAGAAAAGATCACTGAGAAATACACAATCACA
This sequence comes from Picea glauca, assembly GCA_000966675.3. Lineage (NCBI taxonomy): Eukaryota > Viridiplantae > Streptophyta > Pinopsida > Pinales > Pinaceae > Picea > Picea glauca. The sequence goes on along the minus strand of JZKD02S2205526.1, from coordinate 11,889 downwards.
AGAGACACATAATTTATCCTTGGAAACCCTCTAGGGGAAGAAAAACCAACAAAACTTCCTTATGATAGATAGCCAATACAATGCCAAGAGATAACTTAAGCTAATACAGAATATCATCTCCCAAAGATGCGCCACTCTCTCTCTCTCTCTTCTCCAACTGCAATTCTGAAACTTGTCTCTTAATGAGAAAGTGAGGTGTGTATCTAAGTGAGGCGCCAGCCTCCTTATTTATACAAATATGGCACTTCTGAAGTGTCTCTTCACTAGCAGGGCTAACTTCTCGAACTGGGTGGTTATAACCACCTTTATTATATTATGGGGCCTCTTAAATATATTTTGGGGCCAACTTCTTCTTTTTCCTATTACAATTACATTATGACCAATCCGCAAAAGGGGATTTGGTCCTTTTACAATAGATGACATGATCAATCCACAATGGGGATTGATCTAATGAATAATATATCAAATAATAATAAGAATACACTTT
>JZKD02S2205515.1:12466-22616 GCA_000966675.3 Picea glauca | reverse complement strand
GCTTCAATTTTGTTGAAAAACCTTTGCACTCCTATGTCCATAGCCTGGACCTTTTCCTCTAGTTGTATCATCAATCCTCTCTTGGTCAGGACCCTCTTGACTTTGAGGATGGTTTCTGTCCTATCTTCAATTCTCAACTCCTCTAACTCTTCTCTAGTTTTTGAATTTAGGAATTTGATGATCTCAGTGGCTTCTACGGGCATCTCTCCCAATTCTCCTCTTATCTTTTCAATCGCGTTCTTTCTTCTCTGCACCATTTTGTTCTTCTCAAACATGATTTGAAACATGGGCCATATTTCATTTATGGATTTGGTGATATCCATCCAGACATTTTCCTTGACCTCAACAAGTTTTTTACCTGCCACTGTTTTCTTCTAAAGCTATTGCAATTCCTGTTTGAGATTGTCTGATGTTTGTTTTTCCTTGGAGTAGTTATCTTGGTAAGAATACTTGAGTTCTTGAAGGTTCTCAACCTCCTTTTTAAGTATGCTAATCTCTGTCTCTTGCAAATTCATCTCTTCCATAGATTTAGCCAACTCTACTGTCTTCTACAGAGCTATCAGTGGAGTTGCTGAGGGAATTTCTACTGCAGATGTTGTGCTTACTCTTGTGAGAGGAACTGCACTCAGTGGAATGACTTCCATGGGATTTAATTGTTCCTTCTCTTTCACTAGTTTTTCCAATTTTGCTTCCATCTCCTTCAACTGTGCATTCTTCTCCATGATCAGCTTGAGCATCTCATCCATTTCCCCTTATGTCTCAGCTATCTCCTTTGCCTATGAATCTTCTGTTGGTGGTAGTTTAAACTATTTCCTCAGAGATACTATATCGACATTTTTATTTTTAAGCATCTCCTCAACTAGTTTCACATTCGAGGGATCATACCTGATCTTGAGGACCATTTCTTCTAACGTCTTGATCCTATTATCCTTTGCAAAGGATGATATCTTTTCTAGTTTCAGTTGTGTATGGACGTTGCTCAGAGATACCTGTAAATTAAAGGTAGCAGTAGAAGCATTTGCCAATGTGGAGAAAACCATTTCTCCAATTTTCCTGTGCATATCCATTTGATCAGCAGGATGCACATCTTTAGTCTGAAATTCGAACATTGCCCTTTTGTAATTGGTGATTTCTTTCGAGTCTGGCACCTGTGCTTGCAGAAACACCATGTGCATTCTACCCTTTTCAGTGTCGAATGCAGACAACAGTCTGTGTCGTGCATTTGATTTTTTCTTCCAGAACTGAGCATATGTGCTACTGGTCAGCACTTGATTTTTCTTTTTTATCATATAATCCTTCTCAAAAATACTCAGTTTTGTTCCTATTTTGCTCGACTGGTTGATTGGTGGAGTATCTGTAGGCTTCTTGGGAAAAACTGTAGTCATGATCTGTTTGTTTCTTGTGCTAAGGAGCGACCAATCAAACTCCATAGTTGTAGTGGATTGGATTCCCTGTTCACTAGCCGTGTCAGGTGCATGAATGGTTTTTGGCCTCTTAGTGTGTAATTGGAAATCTTTAGCCGAGACTTCAATGATGGAAGGTGAAGTGTCCTTCCTGGGATTTTAATCCTTGGGAACCTGTGGTGTAGTCGTCTGTGAGATAGTGACCGAAGGGTCCTACTATTCTATCTCAACCAGAGTGTTTGGCTCCCATTCTGTTTGATTGGAAAACTTCTCTATCTCAGGCCTAGTTGTATGAACATACAGGATGTTTTTATTATTAACTGTCATCTATGAAATTATCCCACATGGGTCATAATGACATATGAAGCTAACAAAAAATTTCATCTCCTTTAACAGTCTATCTGCTTCCTCCCCAGCACCTTGGCTATTGCAGATGAATGCTCCTATTTTCCCTTTGATCCTAAGATGTTTCTTCTTTTCCAGAGACACAAAATGTATGTCGTCTAAATTAATTATCTACCTTATGTACTCCAGGAAAAATATCCTCATGGGCAGAGACTTGGGTAACTTGTATGGAGCCAATTCACACCCATACACTCTGATCTCTGTGTGGTCCTAGTACATGTACTAGTATCCCATTTTTGCAAGTTCTGAAAGGTGTAAGATCCTCTGAATTTCCTCATTTATTCTCGGCTTAGGTCTACCACTGAGCATTCTCACCACGGGATGGTAGAATTGCTCGATAAATTGTTTGAAGCTGAATTCTGTAGAGTTGTGTCTGAGCAGCGAAGTCCACGTTGTCACCGCCTGTGGCCTCCCATCCTTGTCCATCTTCTGCATCGAAAAGGAGAATTTGTCCACTTGGAAGAAAATGAACATGTAAGCCAGTATTGAGGAATACCAGAACATGCCTTCTGTGGTGAAATTTGAGAATTTCTCATGAATACTGTCTGCTAGGAAAGTGTTGTAGTTGAACTGAGTGGTGGGTTTCTCATCTGTGGACAAAATGGATAGAAAACCCAATATGGGTTCATCCACCCATTGATTCGAAAAATACCCAAGAAGGGCATAGAGTGACGAGATGACCTGGTTTCCCTTCACTGAGAATAGGGAGGAAGGATACGGGGGATTTGTAGTGGGGAATTGAGAGGCCTGTGGCAGAAAAAACTAGAAAATCTAAGCTCTTTGGGGGAAGGAAAGTTTCTGGTATAGTTCTGTGATAATTTCAAGGTTGAAAGGTGAGGCAGATTTGGCTCTGGGTATCTGCATCATCTGATCAATTGTTTCAGGTGTGATGAGGAAAATGATTTCTCCTAATGAAGACACTATGGCTCTTTGGTCATGGATGTAATGGGCCTGGCATTTGAGGGAGAATTCAGGGAAATGGTGAGCCTGGGGGAAAAGATACATGGGAAGTTTTGACTCCCAGAGCCCAATTTCATCACTTTGGTCCAAGAAAACATCCTTTAGCCATGACTGTAAATCTGTGAAGTTGAATTCACATCTAGTGTCTGTGATTAAATGGTCTTTGTCTGCCAGAGGGATCCTGTCGAGGTTGACAGGAGGCGAGAGGAAAGGATTTTCCTCGGCCTCTGTTTTCTTTGATTTTGGTGGAATCACTGTAATAATACCTGCAAGTAAAACAAAAAGTCAGCGGGGATGACTGTGGCTTTCAGCAACTAACTGAAACAGAGAGGAAAATGGGAAAAAATGCTCTTTTGCGACGGGAAAGATATTTTCGAGTGAGACGACACTATAAGTAATGGAAGAATGAAGGGAAACAATATTTTTGAGAAAATGGATACCCATTGGGTGTGAGGGACAGGTCAGTAGGCTAATGGATAAGTTAGCCAGTAATAAATTGCCAATGGGTCATTTGGAGCATGAGATGGCAATAATAATGAATGACGAATACGACCAGGCGACGTGGCAAGAGCTGATTGGGGAGTGACCATGGTGAGAGGAATTGTAAAGGTAAAACAATGGGAATGGACCAAAAGAGTAATGAGATGTGAACTCTAGGGAAAAAATGTGGAAAATGATGTCATGAGGTGATAAGGTATGTCAGACCTTGGTAGGCGGTGGGATTCTGACCCAATGGATTCCTGCCACGTAGATGAAAAGGGCCCACCAGAAAACATTCCATTCTGGACCCCCCCCTCCATTAAAAATAGATCATTCGGGGGGGGGTTTGAAAAACACCATGAGCCATCCATCAACGTGCCTGCTCTTGGACCATATATCTATGCGTGATATTTAACCAACATTCTGGACCCCCCTCCCACCATTAAAGCAGAATGGCTGGGGGGGGTCTGGAATTCAATCTCAGTCGTTGATGAAAGCGTTGGCGCCTCAGCCGTTTAGATGTGTTCCTTCGTTATCTCTGATTCCAGACCCCCCGTTAAAGGTAGAACGGTCCGCGGGGGGGGGTTCGAAAAGACTTGTAAACCGTAGATCTAGGTGCCCGCTCTCCAGTCGTTCATCTATGCGTGGTATTTATTCGGTGAGCACAAAATCTTATTTTCTTAGAAACTTAGGATAAGTGTGTTTTGTGGGTTTGCCCAAGATTTCCCTATCTTTATCACCATGGGGGGTTAAACATCAAGCCTTTAAACCTCAAATATATGGTTCAACAATGATCATCATGCTTGTTTTATTGAGATAAAGAAAACTGCCCTATGCTCTAACCTAATTTCCTATGACAATTAGCCCAGATTAAATTTTGTGGACTAAGAAATTACTCTATCCTGGGGTTATCTGACCAAGATTAGGAAGTTTGGTCAAATTTATTCACTAGCTAACCTAAATCACCTAGGTAAGATTAAACAGTTTAGCCAAACTTATTCACTACTCCTATCAACATAAATTTAAAATAGATTGGACATGCTTGAATGGTATGAACCAAATCATTGTTATTGCATGGGGCTCTATTGAATTTCTTTTATGCCCTCTTTTATTCTTTTTCTTTCTTTTTCTTTTCTTTTTCTTTTTCTCAAATTATTTGCAGAATGAAAAATCATTTGACAAACAAAAACACCTAAAGAGATAAAATTTCAGTCACCAGTTGATCCTATAAATTATAGGGTTATAACAACTCATACTGTCTCTTCCTGAGCTCGTCGAAGGCGAGATTCAACTTTATTGGCAATCTGGTGCAGTTGGGCTAGCTCATCTCCTAGTTCTTCTGTTCCACTTGTCAAGGGTGCAATAGAAACTACGTGGCTAGATTGTAGTGCCTGTTACACTTCTTGAAGTTCTCCCTTGATTCGGCTGAATACCTCCTCTTGCTTCGCTTCTTATTTTTTCATGATCTCTAATGAAGCATCATTCAACATAGTGACTAAGAAGTCGAAATTGTCTGAGGTGAGGGTAGTCTTAAACGTAGCCCTGGTGGCTCTGGATTTCTTCCGGGATGAAGGATTTGGAGGGGTAACCTTCCTTTTCTTGGTTGGATCCTCTTCATCTCTAGGTGGAGTAACTTCACCTTTGTTTTTCTCAACTTTCATGCCACCTAGTTCTCCACCATCATCTCCTTTCTTAGGCGAGGTTGAGGATGTCTCCACCGATGTGCCATGGACATCATGCACTTCATCATTTTTCTTCATTTTACTTGGTCCTGGTCTGTCCAGCATAGTTTCAGGGCTATCCACATTGGACATCTCTACTAGGTCCACTGGAACAAGGAGGTTTGTTGACCATTCCTTGGTAATCTCCTCCAAGTCATCTTCTATCAATTTGTAATATGATTGGAGTTGTTGTTTATGCTCATCAATGCCTACTGTAATGTAGGTGAAGTAGCAGTCTGCACTAAAATTCATCAAGGGTCTAAACCTGTAAAGTGTGTTCGGAGTGATGTGTGGTGTAGACTGGATTGAAATATTTAAATGGTTGTAGTAGGCGTGGAAGACGACATTGCACTGCCACTATTTTCTCATGTCGTTGGAATACCACAACATACAAAACTTCGCGGCTAGTGGTTTGAAGTCTTCTATATTCAGGAAAGTGCAACCTTTTGGTAGCTCCCAGGAAATGAAAGTGATCAATATAAGAAGCCAACTAAAATGGAATTCATACCCTTGGTCTTGCACTTCTTTGCAATCAATCTCTAGTTGGTTGACAAGGTACTGCGCCCAGTTCACATGTAATCCCTCTGTGCACTTCCCTGCGAGGTCGACCACGAATCCATTCACTTTAGTTGGTCTATTATTATGAACTAAATTGCCCACGATTAGCTGACAGAGAAGGCACACTGTGCCACTCTGGATAGAAGCTACCTTGTAGCCTCATGTTCCCTTCTTGACATCACCATAGGTTTCCTTAATTTTCTGTGCTAATGCTCGGTCAGAGGTCTTTCCAGGGTAGAACTCCTGTGGGTCAAGGCCTTGCATGCTAAGCCCTGTGATATGATTGATCAAGGTTGGATTCATAGTGATGCGTTGGGTTAGCCATAGGTATCCTCTGTGATACAAATATAGAAGAAACTTTACACATGCATTCACCTCCTGGTGTCTGCCAAAGTGCGGGATCTTTATAACATTCAACAATGTAGACTACGTGAGGTTCTAGGTCCAAGACTGTGGGATGATATTCGAGTTCTTTCCCTTCATCTTCATTAGATACTTGTGTGGGTAAATCATACTGTAGACTTTCCTGTAGCCGAGGTTGAAGTCACTAAACTTAAATGCTATGAGCTTGTCTTGATCGACTCAAACTACGCGTACTCCTTTCAGAAGGTACACGGTGATCAAAGTATACTCGAAGTCTCTAGGTACACTGTCATGGTTAATCCCACCACTCAGAGGTGGTATGTAAGTTGGAACAATGCATGGAATAAGCTTAGCATTCGCAATGTCGTCTCTATGCTTTGTTCTTGTCTCTATCGTGGTTCGGGAAGGTCCTTCTCCCAGTTGAGGGAGAATCTTGGATTCCTCCTGTTGATGATGCTTGCACACCTACAAACATACTTCTTTCTGACATGACTCTCTTAACCATTAAGTCAATCAGAACGTCTTTTATTTCTTATTTCACTAAGCTCGTCCAACATACAAGCTCAGGGTCGATTAGATCAGGTGTGAACTAGATTCAGAAACTATAGTGGAGGGTACAAGAACAAGGCAATGATCACAGTGGAAAATAATCTTAGGCTGTGGGATCAAGTTCTTAGTTAGAAAAAGGTATTCTTAGGGCATGGTGCGACGGAATAAGTAATAAATTTAGCAACAGTCTGCTTGCAACAGGTATGAGGCATCATTAACTCATGTTCTGTCCATTTATGGTGTAGTCTGATGGTCTAGTGGTGAACCATCAATGCTTTTTTACCCATTCAGAGCGGAAGTTGAATGGTTATATCAGATTCCAACGGCTATATTGCTTCACCTTGGTGAAGTGGCCTATGTTGTTGGTCTGATATCTTGGCAAAGTTCAATTTCTGTGAGTTTCCCATTCTGCGATCCCCCCTCTGAAATATTTTGTAGTCTGTTAATCTTAGCTCTCTTTTTACTTAGTTTCCTAGCCTTTTTTATAGTGAGCTTTGTCTCGAGGATTCTCTTTCCATTTTGACTCTTATTTTCTTTAAACATAGGTACTTCACGCTACTGAGATTCTCTCCTAATACCCAGGGGTAATAATTCTTCTTTTTCTGGAACATGTGCTTTAGGATTCTGTGAGCCTTCTGACATTCTTTCAACTTTGATATCTGGGCTTCTAACAATAAGTGGCTTCGATCTATTCTCCTATTCTTCAATCAACTTCACAAACTTTTTGGTCATGAAATCTATTAACTCTTGTCTCTATTGTTCTAAAAAAAAAATTTCTTCTTCCTTTCTGGCTTGATCTCTCTTAATCCAAGGTTTTCCAAGTAACATAGTATATGGGGCGCTGTCCTCAATAAACTTAATAATCTCAAAATCTTCTTCAGTCAAAGTTCCATTGACTATTATAGTTATCTGAGCGAGTTTTCCACATAACATTATCAGTTTTCCTCTGAATAGTCTTATTCCTCTTAGTGAAGGAATCATGGTGGGATTCCCTATAACTTCCCAAGTTCTTTCTGGCATGATTTTCACTTTTGTTTCTTCATCAATAATACAGTCAATGTCGAAGTCCCCTAGTCTTGCTTCAAATTTTTCCTTTTCTTTGAAGATCTCTGGTAATCAAACATCTTTATGTTCTTTCAGGGTTTCTTTCATCTGTATCAATACTTTCTATGATTCTTTTTTAGATTCGTCTATTTCTAGAGCTATCTTAGGTTTTTCTTCATTCAGATTCATTCTTTCAAGCTTAGCAATCATTCTAGGGAAATCCAAAACTTCATGGTCCAAAGCTTTGCAACAGAGACAATTAGGTTTTCCACTCGGCCAGTCCTTAGCTAGATGGCCTGGTTTTCTGCAACTATAACATAGGGTTAATCCTCCCTTTCTTGTTAATGATCCCCAACCTCTTCTATTCTACACACTAGAATCATGGTAGCTAGCCTGCAAAAAGTTCTTTCTAGGATCCTACATCCATTGGTTAGTCCAAACATTCTTTCTATACATAGGTATAATATATTTATCATTATTCTTACCAGATCTATTCATATCAAACCTTCTTTCATCTAAAAATGCTCTAGTTTCAAAGCTAGGATAGACTCTATCAAGAATAATTAGATCCATATTTTAGAAACAAAAAAAAAAAATTCACTTATCTTACTTTTATAGAGCATAAAGCTTCCATATCTAAAAACTTTTAGCTGTTCTTACCTTTATCAGAGCATAGAGCTTACAAATATTACCTCTTTTCTTCAGAAACTTCCACTTTAACCTTTCTTAGAGAAAAAATCATTCATATCTGACTTCTTTTCTTCATATATTTCCTTCCTTCTTTAGCACAGAGCTTATCAGATCAAGTGGATTACTGTGCACTAGGACTCAGGTCCATGCACAGAGCTTCCAAGTTTCAGGATGAATCTTTGCACCAAGCTTCTTGTTTCTTAGTTCCCATCAATCATAGTTTCAGGTCCCGACAATGGAACCATTTGTTGGCACAGGAGAAGTCCCAAGGTTCAACGCTACAACAACACACCAAAAAAACTCTAACTATCGGCCCTTTCAGCAACACCTGTGAAGCAGATGAAGTCTCACCCAAGGTAAAGGCAGGGGTGGTTGTAGGACTCAGATGTTTGCAACCTTAGATGGGACACAGATCTGTGATTCTAATGCTTAGCAGAGCACTTATAAATTAACCTTCATCAATATTCAGTTCTTAGTAACATCGCAGATGTACCCTAATTATAGATTATCACAGTATGCAACCATATCCATCATCTAATAACACTTAACATAATAGGAACGTATTAGATCTAGTAGATTCAAGCACTAAGCACATCCATATAGGTCAAATCTAGCATTCATTCACATGATTAGGCACAAAGCAACATTTGATCTATCTAACACGCATCACATAGAAACATATCGATGCATCACAAAAAGCAGAGAAACACAACATGTGCGTGGTTCACCCCAATCCTAGGGCTACTTCCACCAAATGTTCTTCTCTATTAATGTCTTTAATCGGTTACAAAACATATTCATCAAAAACCCTTCTGTGCATAGGAAAAAAGATCTACGCATCTCGCTAGATCCTTCTTCCTTGCGTCATAGCACAAATCCTTCTATAATCTCTATAATAACTTGCACTTAGCTCTGTAACCCTTCTACAGTTATGAAAAAAGCACTAATAGCACTTAGCTTACATCACATAGATAGGCTATTGTCCCTTACTTACTTCATATAGACATTTATTTATATGTACAAAAGTGGTCCTAAATGTGGGTGAACCCACAGGCTGACATCCCTTTCCCATTACATTGTCCCAAAACCCAAAAAGGGGCCCGAAAGTGGGCCGAGATCCCATTGTCTCTGGTTCATCTGGTGCTCCATCTTTGACAGGCTGTCAAAGTCCCAAAAATGATCAAATATGACCAAGTGTTCCTCAAAACTTGGTCAAGGTCCAACACTTCCCCTGGATTTTGAGCCCCCACTAACCTGTACCTCAATCTGTAATCAACCTGTCCATAAACAAATGCATAAATCATGCACCAAACCTGTACCATGAAAAAGTGCATCAACCATGCACCAAACTTGTACAAATAAATTGTCACAACAACCTGTCTAAATAACCTATCACACCAACCTGTCTCATCAATCCTATCAACCAAATCAGATCTACTCACCAAGATCAATCACAAAGACAACTCTCAAATATGTGCATCAACCAAGCATAACACAGCAACTCATAATCATCACCAAGATCAATATGTGCTTCTAATAATATACCAATACAAGTATGCTACATCATCCATAAAACACGTGTCAACAATACTACTAACAAGTGCCTCCAACCATGTACCAAATATGTACAAATCATGTATCAACTACTCATAAACTATGACTCATCAAGATGTACCAACATCATCAACTATACACCTCATGTATGTGCCAACTCATCAACTACTTGTCTCAAACATGTACCCAACATGTACCTCAACCAAAAACCCTCATCAATTTCATCATCCAAATATTATTTGTAACTCTTTAATATACCTGGTGTATATGATCACATACCTACAAACCTTTCTTAACTTTAACAATGGGAGACTAGCATTTTCATCAAACTTTACTTTAGTCTCACATGACTAGTTTTGGATTAGTCAACAACCCTAACTTGAAATAATCATAACTATGTACCTGTAATGAATAAATATCTGA
>JZKD02S2205504.1:672-15613 GCA_000966675.3 Picea glauca | reverse complement strand
TATTTTAATTAAACAAACTCTAACCTAATTATTAATTTAATTAATTAACAATTGATTAATTACTAACATGCTAACTCAATTATTAATTAATTAATAATTAATTTATTATTAACAGTTTTAATCATAACTATTAACCTAATGTTTTTATCCTGAGTCTGTTTATTCACGGAGGGGTAAGATTGGCGAAGGGGTGAAGGAATGAAGGGTGAGGAACTGACAGGCGCAGCGTGGATGAAGGATGTAGCATGGAGCGGAGCAGGCCTGGTGCAATGGATGGATGACATGTTTGGGATAGGACCCGTCGGAAAAACGTGCCTCATTACGGACCCCCCCCCCCATCGTTAAAGGAAGAATGATCGGGGGGGTCCGGAATCGCCTGTAGACCGTCCATCTATGCGCCTCCATGACAACCGTAGATATGTGCACACTTTTTAATCACCATTCTGGACCCGCCCGCCCCCCATCGTTAAAAACAGAACAGTCGAGGGGGTTCAAAATCCATTGTCAGTCGTTGATCTACGTGCCACTAGATTTACCGTCGATCTAAGCGCGTTCTTTATTATCCAGGCGCTAATGCAGTATATGAGGCAAAACTTAGGCTTAATGACCTTTTTGAGGGTTTGGTGCACTGCTTCCCTTTCTTTTTTCACCATGGGCTTAGGAAAAACCACTCAACGTCAACGACATTGAATTTTCTTTTCTTTTCCTTGAAAATAATTTGTAGAGATGAAATATTATTTGCAAGCCTATACACCCAGAGTAAAAAATTTAAAGTCAACAGATGATCCTATGAATTATAGGGTTATAACAGATCTGAAGATCCATCATATGTGTCGAGGGTAAGAACCTGAGTATTTAGTTTATGGTCTCGTTTGTCTTGAATAACTCCAGAAGGAGGGATAAATCGGTGTTGCAGGGCAATCTTGATATCCTCCCACAAAGGCATGTTACTTTTGTGGGTGGCCCATCAATGATCTGAGGAGGGTCGCAAAGCGATATCAAGTGTTGACATCCTATGTTCCACCCCAACTTTTTCTTCCATTTTGACTAGAAAAGTGTGTAAATAAAAGAGACCGTCATATATTGGATGCTCGCAAATTTCAGTTCCAATCCACCTAGCTGCTCGAATAGTGACACGTCATCTTGAGAAATTTTCGTATCATCCTTGCTGCCAGTTTTTGAAAGTGGCCTTTGAATCTTTCCTGACAAACTAAATACTTTTCAAACTGATTGAACCATCTACGGTAGCATTAATGTAGTTTGCATGGTTTCCTTTAGTCATAGTATACAAATGATCCAAGACATCAGGTTCCATGTTGTCTTCTGAGGGTTCAATGTATCATGGTCCTAGGTATGGATCTAAGGGTTGAACCACTTTCATACCATATGCTTCGAAGGTCATGGATTCCTTCTTCGGGTCAATCACAACATAATTTTTGTATGCCCAGTCAATCCCAAGCAAGGATGGATATGGATTCTTCTCCTCCATGATCTTAATGACCTCAAATTCAGAAACAATCTTGACTCCAGCTAGTTCTACTTCCACATTTTCCAGCCTCCCTACTAGGTAAATAAAATACTGGTTCGTCATGCATAATTTAATTGGGGAATAGATCAACATGAGTTTTCCTATAGCTTCCCATGTTTTCTTTGGTAGGATATTAACATTTGATCCCAAATCCATCATGGCATCACTAATTTCATAACCATCAATATGGGAATTTAGTCTGAACTCGCTTCATGAACTCTTCTTCTGTCTCTGTATTCAACCTGCATTCCTCTCAGGAATATTAACATCTACATATCCCTCTACATTTCCCTAAACTCCCAGAGCTATACTAATGGTGTTCCACGACTTATGGGTAAGGTGTGTCAGGAAATGAGAGACACTTCCACACTAAACCTAGTAGAGGAGAAGAAGAATTTAATCAAGAACGTAAATGAAAAATGAATCACACAGTCAGTACATAGAGATTTACCCCATAAACCCAAACCAGGAAAACCAACATTCCTTGAGCATTCTTCTCTCTTGTTGTCTTATTCAATCTGAATAAAAGGCTACACGTCTAACCTTGGTCCACGCTTAAGACACAATCAAAATCATACCCTCTTGCCTACACAAGAAAAACCTTGTATCCAATCTGTGTTACATTTGCATGACCAACAACCTACGATTTATTCATGCATTAGCCTTTATGGCCTTACAACACACCTCTTTATAGGATTTACAACAAGAAAAACCCTAAATAATTGGTGCCCAAACATTTTTTACAAATCCATGCATATCATTGGCTACAAATCCTGCAAATCTCGGGATTCTATTAAAGTTGACTCCAAGTCGTATTACCAGTTGACTACCAGTTGGCCTTCATTCAGTCTTCAGTCGGTCACCATACATCCACCTTTCGACCTCATGTTGGTTGACCTATTCAACTTATTTTCGATACCTTTACCATGTCGAACCATCTCGACCTTTGACTTAGACTTTACCCAATCAACTAACCTCGACCTTCGACTTGTTGTCGATCCACCTTGACTTTGACCTTCATTGCAAATAATATAACAACCCAACATTCTCCCACTTGTTGTCTTCTTTGCTAAAACATGAGATTCTTGAACTTTCGTTCACAGAACTAGGGAAACAATTCCCATTTCCTCTTTGCACTAAGAGAACTTCACAACACTCACAGACTTGGTCACGAGTCTGCTATGTTTTCCAACGTGTCTACTTTCTCCAGTATCACCTTTATACTTTCCACCATGTCTCTTGCAGAATGGTATTGTACATCAATGTTATTAGTCTTTGAATGATAAGCAAGGCTCTAATTTTCCAGAAATATTTCACTTTGAATGTCGCAACTTACCTTCATAGCTCTTTGCTCAAACCAGATTCCTGACACATTGCTTGCATCCATACCACTTCTTTGCTTCCATAAGTGGTTTCCATGTATTCAACTTATGTTGTTTACAATGCTATGACCACATGTCGCTTACTCATCCAGATTATTGCTCCACTAAACATCTTGAAGACATATATGTTGGTTGACCTCCATCGATTCAAATCTCTAGCCCAGATGGCATCAAAAAAGCCATGTATAGTTAATTTACCACTATCACCACCATCTCTTCCTTGGTAGCATATAGCATATTTCTTTGTGCCACACAAAAACCTAAATACTCTCTTGACAATTGTCCAATGCTCCTTTCTAGGTGTCGACATGTACCTTCTCAACACTCCCATTGCATGGGCAAGGTTTGGTTGAGTGCAAGCTATCGCATACATTAGACTACCAAAATCACTTTCATAGGGAACATGTGCCAAGTCCTTTATTTCTTCACGTGCCTTTGGAAATTGTTCAGCAGTAAACCTTGCTCCCATGGGAATTGACACCTTCACTAGTTTGCAATCCTAAATGTTGAACCATTTCAGAACTGTTTCAATATACTTTGTATGATTCAACCAGAACTTTATAGTGGCTCAATTTCTCTTAATCTCCATTCCTAGAATGAAGTTAGTTGCACCGAGATCCTTCATGTCAAACTTGGAGGATATCTTCTTCTTCACCTCCTTTATTGCATCCATGTTGTTTCCAATCAGCAACATGTCATCGACATACAAAGCTACATATATGAAACATGCACCTTCTTCTTTGGAATATATGCAGTGATCAACTTTGCTTCTCACAAATCCCAAACTAAGGATGTATGTGTCGAACTTCTGGTACCACGTCCTTGGTGATTGCTTTAAACTGTAGAGGGATCTTTTCAATTTTCACACCAACTCTTGCTTTCCCTTTACTACAAATCCTTTAGGTTGTTTCATGTATATTTCTTCTTCTAGGTCCCCATGTAGGAACATTGTCTTCACATCCATCTTTTCTATTTCTAGATTGAATGTTCTAGTTAGAGACATTAGTACTCTAATGGAAGTTAGTTTTGCAATAGGGGAAAAAATCTCACCGAAGTTGACTCCCTTGATTTGGGAATAACCTTTCACTACCATTCAATCTTTGAACTTCTTGACTTTTACTACGCATGCATCTTCTTCTTGAATACTCATTTGCTACCGATGGGATTTATTCCACTAGGTAACTTGACTAAATCCCATGTCTCATTCTTGTGCAAGGATTCCATCTCTTCGACCATGGCGTCCTTCTAGAGTTTACCCTATGCCGAGTCGACTGCCTCACCGAATGACTTGGGCTCATTTTTTATGGCAGTTAGCACGAATGCGTAACAAAATTCAGGAAGACTATACCTTTCGGCTAGTTTTCTTACTCTTTATGAACTCCTGACCACTGGAGTCTATTGTTCCACCTCTTCCTCATATTCAATCGACTCATCTGAATCATCTTCTTTGTTCCTCAGTTCAAATCACACCATCTTAGGATTATTCTCGATCTAAACAACTTCTTCAGGCTTGGACTTACCTCCAAATTCTCTAAACACCACATATTGATTGTACATTGTTCTCCTTGATGTAGGATCCCAAAGCTTATATCCTTTCATTCCTTCTTTATATCCAACGAAAATACATTTGACTGCCTTCTTGTCCATATTGCTCCTCTTTTCCTTGGGAACATGCACAAATGCATCAAAACCAATTACTTTGATATGCGCAACATAAGAATTATTACCCGACCATACCTCATGTGCAGTCATGTCAACTAGCATCGACGAAGGAGACATATTCACCAGATATCTTGTAGTTTCGACTACCTCTGCCCAGAATTCTTGTGCGAGCCCAACACCACTAAGCATGCTCCTTGCCTTATCCATCAATGTTATGTTCATTCTCTTGTCAACTCCATTTTGTTGTGGGGTATATGGTGTAGTATTTTGGCGTGCTATGCCACACTGCTTACAAAACTAATCAAATTATTTTCCACAAAATTCACCATTGTTGTCAATTCTCAGCACCTTAATCTTCTTATCTATCTAGTTTTCTACAAGAACTTTAAACTCTTTAAATTTCTAGACAACCTTTGATTTATTCCTTAGGAAATATATCCACGTCTTCCTAGAAAAATCATCTATGAAGTGGACATAATACAAGGATCCACTAAGTGAAGGCATTGTAATTGGTCCAAACACATCAATATGAACCAGTTCTAGAATCCCATTTTCCCTTGTTGCTCCAGATGGGAACCTCACCCAACTTTGCTTTCCATATATGCAATGTTCACAAAAGTCGACCTCTAAGCCACATTGAGGAAACCCTTCGACCATACCTTTTTTGTGCATAGCTCAAAGTCCTTTTTCTCCAATGTGTCCCATCCTTATGTGCCATAGTATGGTCTGGTCGATTTTATCAAGTCTTATTAAGTCTGTTTGTACCGACCCATCCTGAGTCAAGTCAAGTTGAGTCGAAGTCCAGTTGACTTCAGAAGCAACGATGTTGTTGCATCCAAACGATTCAACATTCCCTAATAACTTGTATAGGGTTCCAATCTGAACTCCTTTCATTAAGACCATCACACCTCTGGCCATCTTGCATGAATCCTTTTGAAACAGAGTGTGTACTCCAACATCGCTCTTCTTACTGATAGATATTATATTTCTTGCCAAA
Source organism: Picea glauca (assembly GCA_000966675.3). NCBI lineage: Eukaryota > Viridiplantae > Streptophyta > Pinopsida > Pinales > Pinaceae > Picea > Picea glauca. Next base: position 10,044 of record JZKD02S2205504.1, on the reverse strand, counting down.
CCTAGAATGTGTAACACACTTGGAAGGTTTATTTTCCTCCCTTCCTACAATATCATTTGAACTCTTCCTCATCCAACAATTTTGGTTGTAAAGTTGTCCCCCAAGAACACATCACCTCCATCATATCATTCATACTTTGAAAACCATTCTCCTTGTGGTTTCATATGATCGGATACTCCTGAGTCGATAAAAAAAATACCTTGATCTGATTGTGTACTAGTCGACGCTAGGTACACATCACTTCCCTTATCTGGGGTTTCCTTTCTCTTAGTCGACTGCTTCTCATCGAATCAAGTACTGACTTCCATCGCCCTTTGACTTACAGTTATTTTTGTAATTCCGAACTTTACCTCATTTCCAACATCTTCTTATTGACTGAACCAAGGATTTAGATCTACCCTTTGACTTAGACTTTCTATTGAAGAATTTTCCTTTATCTCTTTCAACCAATCGACCTCTCACCACTAAATCATCTTTGGTCGATTCTTCCATGTTCTTTCTTCTCATTTCTTCTAAAAACAAAGAATCAACCACATCTTCTAGGACTAGTGTGGTTCTCCCTATAGCCATGACTAAGCTATCCCATAAGTCTGGAAAAGAACATAATAGGCTTATACACTTCTCCTCCTAAGTGATTTTAATATCCATAAATGATAACTGGCTTAAAATGGTGTTAAACGCATTTAAATGCTCGGTCAATAAATTTCCATCACTCATTCTCGGAAGATACAATTTATTTCTAAGAAACAAATTATTTAACATAGATTTCGACTGGTATAAGCTTCCCAGCTTGTCCCACAGTTTCTTGGTTGAATCTTCCCCTGAGACATTCAGCAGTACCGAATCTGTAAGACAAAGTCAAGTCGTACTTCTTGCTCTTCTTTTGAGTTTCTCCCATTCTTCCTTCGACATGCTTGTTAGCTGGGTATCTAGATAGATCAATGTCCATTGTTCTCGATCTACAAGAAGATTTTCCATTTTAAGCTTCCAAATCTCAAAATTATGGCCTTTGAATTTTTCTATCTCTATTCTTGAACTACTTGCCATTCTTTACCACAATCTTTAACACAATTTATGAGTTGCAGCTCTTACTATACCTAGGGTTTAGTTCTCAGATTCAATATTGGTAAATCAAGATCTGATACACTCGTCAAAGCATAACACAGCTCTGATATCACTTGACAAAGCCAAAGTTCAGCTCGAATACCACTTGTCAAGAAATGAGAGACACTTCCACACTAAACCTAGCATAGGAGAAGAAGAATTTAATCAAGAACATAAATGACAAAGTAATCACACAATACATAGATATTTTACCCTAGAAACCCAAACCCATAAAACCAACATTCCTTGAGTGTTTTGCTCTCTTTTTGTCTTATTCAAGCTAAATAAAAGTTTACATGTCTAACCTTGGTCCACACCTAAGACACAATCAACATCATACCCTCTTTCCTACGCAAGAAAAACCCTGTAGCCAATCTGGCTTACATCTTCTTGACCAACAACCTATGATTTATTCATGCATTAGACTTTATGGCCTTATAATACGCCTCTTTAGAGGATTTATAGCAGTAAAAACCCTAAAGACTTGGCGCCCAAAAAATGGTTACAGATCCATGTAGATCATTGGCTACAAATCCCGTGAATCTTGAGATTCTATTACAGTCGACTCCAAATTGTATTACCAATCGACTACCAGTCATCCTTCATTCGATCTTTAGTAGATCGCCACACGTCGACATGTCGACCTCGTGTTGGTTGACCTCTTTGACTTGTTGTCAATGCCTTTACCATGTCAAACTTTCTCGACCTTCAACTTCGAATTTACATGTCGACTAACCTCGACCTTCAAATTGTTGTCGATCCACCTCGACTTTGACCTTCACTGTAAAGAATATAACAACCCAAAAAGGTGTTCATCGTTCAAGATATCAGAAAAGAGTTGAAACCATAAGGAAATAGTGTTGTTTGAATCATACGATGGGCCCTTAGATGGGACCAACTTTTCCGCAACTTGACATGGAGGGATATAGCTTGGATTCACAAATTCCGGTATCACGGAGTTAGACATCTAGCGGAACAATTCTACTGCATGCTGAAAAAAATATTTTTGTTGTACATGATCATATGGGGGTTTAGGCACTACATTTTGAACCTGATCTTGATTAAGATTTTCAACATCAACACCAGTCTTTTCACCTCCCCTTGTTATAACATGAATGTTGGATTGTCTGTCTTCTGCAATTGACCTAGGTTATGAGTTTATTAAATTGTCTCCTCTTTGTCTTGCATGATCTTCCCATCATACGATCAGGCCAGGGTAGTCCTTAGTAGCATAGGTATTGTTTTGGCAGTGTGTACAGCATGGTCTCTTCGGATGTGGGCAGTCCCTTGAAAGGTGGCTCTGTGCATCACAATTGTAGCAACGAGTGGGTCCTCTGCCACTAGCTCGACCTCCTCTGAAATCTCCTCTGCCTCTACGACCTCCTCCAAACCCTTGAGGAGCTTCATGAATCCTAAAGGTAGAGTAGTCTAGTTTGTCTGCAAGAGAATCTAAAGCAAAACATTACTTGGTGGTATGGGTAGTTAACCTACAAAATTCACAGTAAATTGTATTTGGGACAGATGTATATTTTTGTAAAACGAGGTAGTGTCTCATAGAATCTCCATTGATCTAGGATATTTTAATCAATGTGACTTATTAAAGAATTGTATTAAATGAGCATAAACCAAAATGCACCATAAAGAAGGAAAGCTCAATGATAAAGAGACATAAGCATCAGATCTGAAAACAAAAACTTGATAACAAAGTTCGTCCCTGGTGGACTATGTCTCCAGGTCATGCTCTCAAATGGGTTGGCCTTTTTATTAACTCAACAAAATAATTTGGCAAAATACATAAGTATACCTAATTCTAGAGTTAAGCTGCAGAATATTTTCTCAGATCAGAAAACAAACAACACCAATGAATTTATGGCGTCGAATTACCCAAAAACGACTGTCTCCATGCCTCGATATGAGTCTGACAGTATTAGGCCCATCAAAAATCTCATTTTGATTTATGTGTATGTAGTATGCATTAATGACTATACTCCTACATCGTTTTCCATGCCTGGTATGACCTGTCGCACACCCTGCCTCCTCTGTGCATTGGCGAAATTCCATTTTAAAATAAAAATGTAGGCGGAGTTAACCAAATGGCCATTGGCCCAAGTGGTTGGTAGATGTTAAGTTTGGCATTATGATTGGGGAGGTCCCGGAGTCAAACCCATGGACCTCCTGTTTAATACACCGTTGGTTATATATATTGATATAGTTTAAACTGTGGGATTCCCCACTAAGTTTGGTGATGGTGATAGATATGGCGGTATGTTGTTTCATTCGTTCATATATGGCAGGATACATGTTTAATATGGTGGATTGGGGGGTTGGCGCCAACCAACCTCACCTTTTTTTGAATATTCAGTTGTCGGGAGTCCTTGTGCATTTTCTCGCTGCCACATGGCAGCCCATGATCGGGCCACATAGAGGCCATTCATTGGCCCATGTCACCTTTGTGCATAGTCACTGCCACGTCACTTCTTCCTGGTCATCTTGCCACGTCACCTGCCAGGTGACTATATGGTTTCCACGTGGATGTATGGATTGCCACATGGCACTTTTCCATTGGTCCATGGACTGACCGGTAAAGGCAAAAAATGAGTGACACATGGTAGCCTCTGGTGCTTCCACATCACCATGCTGACATCATCATCATGACACATGTCACCCTCTGCATGTGCCACGTAACATGTACGAATGTTGACATCATATGTACTGATGTTGACATTAACATTATGAATGTTGACTCATCCCTGTTGATCGGGCTAGGTTGACAAAAACTTTGACCGCAAATATATTTTGATCCATAACTCTGTTTGATGAGCCATTTACGTCGTTGGAAATATTGCGACGCACTCTTCGCGATCATGCCAATTTCACTTAGTTTTGAGGACTTTGAATTTTTTCCCTTTCTCTGTCTACTAAGGCCATTCTGAGCTTCCTGGGGTGCTTCTGTGAATTCAAAGTTATCCTTAGACTTCTATGGATCCTTTTTGGATCACACCTTCCCACTGAGAGATTTTTGGACCACCAAAATCTTACATCAATCAACAGATAAGTGAGGGAAGAGTTCCCTCACCTTGCCCTTCTCAATCCACTTTTCTTTGCTTGGATGTGTGCCCTTTAAGCCCACTCGAAGATAATCAACATCACCCCTACATGAATTCCTCGCCCTTCTGTCTAGGATGATATCTTCCTTCAACTCGTCCAAGTACTCAGGAAGAAACTCATCAACTGAAGGTATTGAAACTTCCTCACCCTGATCCATGATCATGGGAGGCTCAAAAAGTTTCAAGTTTTCCATGTTTACAACTGATTAAATCTACATATAAGGTGGAAGATCTAAATGAAAAGAATTAGTGCCACTTTTCTCCAAAATAGTGAAGGGTCCATATCGGATGGGCTTGAGTTTCTTACCTTCACCCTTCAACCGCTCCTTGTTGATGTGAAGCCATACCTGGTCTCCAACCTAGAACTGATGATCAACCCTGTGTTTGTCATGTCAAGATTTATATTGTGCTTGACTCTTCTCCAACTGTTCCATGACTTCTTGGTGCACTTGTTGGATCCTTTGAATGAACTTGCGGGGCATGTCTTCATTTCTTTATTCATTAGAATCAACATATTTCCCATACATCAAGTCCAAAGGGACCTTAGGAAAATACCCAAAACATGTCTCGAATGGCGAACATTGAGTGGAAGAATGTAAGGCTCGATTGTAAGCATGTTGTACATAGGGTATCTGTTCATCCCATAACTTGGGATGCTTGTTGAAGTAGCCTCGAAGAAAAAATACCATTGTTTGGTTAACAACCTCTGCCTGTCTGTTGGTCTGTGGATGGAAAGCAGTGCTCCTCTTCAACTTGGTGTCCATCATTCTCCAAAATCTTGTCCAAAAATCTCCAAGGAATCGAGTATCTCTATCTGAGATAATGGATTTGGGTAACCCAAAGTGAACCCAAACACACTGAAAGAAGAGATTAGCAGTTTTCTCAGCAATGATCTTCTTTTTACATGGCATCAAGATACACATCTTGCTAAACCTATCCACTACTACATACAAATAGACATGACCACTTTTTGAAATTGGTAAACCCCCTACAAAATCCACGGAGATACTCTCTCATGGATGGGATGGAACAGGAAGTGATGAGTATAGCCCCAATTTTCTATTAGTGGGCTTACAAGTAGAACACATCACACACCCCTTTACATATTTAGTTATAATTGCTTTCATTTGAGGCCAATAACAAAATCTTTGCAGACAAGCCATACTTTTTCCTACCCCAAAATTCCCAGATACAAGAGAAGTGTTAGCTTTTTGTATTACATGGACTCGTTCACTTGTAGGAATACATAGCTTTCCAAGATGGTAGACTAGTTTTTCCTGCATACAATAGTTCTCTACCTATGCACCATGGGTTATCTTTTTAAATACCTCCTTAAAATCTTCATCAACAACATATTGTTCCACATAGCTATCATGAGATAAAGAAGCATTCTTCAAAATAATAGAAGCAACAATAGGAGGTCTAAAAAGCATATTAGCTACCTTGTTACTTGTTCCCTTTTTTTATTTGATTACCAAATGAAATTGTTGAAGAAAACCCATCCACCTGTAATGTCGATATTGTTGCAACTTGGTTTGTGCTTGGAGATACTGTAAGGGCTGATGATCTGTATGTATGATTGTTTCCTTCCCTAACAAGTAGTGCTTCCATTTCTTTACACTTTGAACTAATGCATACAACTCTTTATCATATGTAGGATATTTAACAACAACTTGGTTAAAAGTTTCAAAGTGGTAACAAATAGGCTTACGATTTTTTATCAATACTGCACCCATGGCGTATCCGTTGGCATATGTCTTGATCTCGAAAGGCTATTGAAGATTCGACAGTACTAATACTTGTGCGGTACTGATCTTTTCCTTCAAAGTGTTGAAGGCCTTTTGCTTTCCTCCCCACTGAAAAGTGTTCTTCACACTGGTTAAGGCATGCAAACGAGCTGCAATAAATGAGAAGTTTGAAATGATTCTCCTCCAGTATTGGACTGCACCCAAGAAGCTTTGCATTTCGGTTACATTTTTGGGATCAGGCCAATTTACAATTACATCAATTTTGGAAGGATCAATTTTCAATTTTCCTCCTCCTACAATATGACCTAAGTATACTAGTGCAGTCTTGCCAAATTCACATTTGGACAATTTTACATACAAATTTTCCCTTTACAAAGTATCCAATACTTACTTTACATGTCTTACATGTTCATCCCAAGTCTTACTAAATATAAGAATGTCGTCTAAATATACAATTACAAAATCATCTAGAAATGGCCTAAATATATCATTCATCACATGCATGAAGGTTGTCGAAGCATTACAAAGCCCAAATGACAGAACTAACCACTCAAACAATCTATGTTTGGTTTTAAAGGTAGTTTTACATGCATCATGTTCTACAACCCTGATCTGATGGTATCCACTGCGCAAATCCAACTTAGTGAAATAAACATAATTCTTCAATTGATTAGGTAAATCATCTATACGAGGAAGAGGGTATCAATTTTTCACCGTGATTTTGTTTAGGGCTCGGTAATTGACGCACATTCACCATGTGCCATCCTTCTTTGGAACCATCACGATCGAAGAACCACAAGGAGATGAACTGGGTTTGATGACCCCTTGCTCCAATAAGTCTTGTACCTTATTTTTGATCTCTGTCATCTCTACAACCGACATCTTGTACATGCCCACATTAGGAAGAGGAGAATCTTGTTGAAGATGTATTTCATGTTGGATTTCCCTCTTAGGAGGTAATTCATCTGGTTCCTGAAAGATGTCATCATACTTAGAAACAATATCAATCAATTATTTTTTATGAGAAGGATCACATTCTTGGAAGGCGTCAGATGTTCTGACATCCTTTTCCCTTACGACCATGAGTACATATCTCTTATTATTGTTTATGAGTCTCTTCATTTGTCATGCACTAACAAGTGTTGTGTTTATCGTCATGTTGTGGGCTCTAACAATATATTACACTCCCCCTTTAGTAAGGTGATATGTGTTCTCATGATGAAAGACGACTGCTTTTCTATCAAGTGATACAACATCCAAATCCACTTCATCAATAAACTTTGAAGCAATAGAAAATTTGGCCCTACACTGCTTGGTGACATTAAGTTTTTCTTTATCACATACCCAACAAAGAGGATAAGGCTTTGGATGTGGTTTAGTTTCAAGACCTATCTTTTTGACAAGTGCTTCAGATATCAAGTTTACTTGGGAAACCAGATCAAATGATGTAGCTATATTAGTGTGCTTAGATACAACTCTTATGTGAAATAATTCATTCCTCTTTCTTTCATCATCATGAGATTCATTATTGGAATTTGAACTAGCATGAAGGGAATCTTTACCTTGTACTCCAACCATTGTGATATTTTCCTCGTCTCCTGAATCGAAACCAAGCTCTTGTTTCACTGTAGCAACGATCTTTGTCTTCCCCTTTCCACTGAATTATTTTGGTCTTTTCTCTGGATGTAATTTCCAACAGTGTTCATCATCGTCACCATTATTCTTGCAATGGGTGCAAGATGGCTTTCCTTCTTCCCTCTTTACAGTGGTGGTTTTTTTTTCCTTCCTTTTAACCTTTTTAAACTACTTATGTGGGAGATTGGAAGGTTTCTTTGTGGGATCTTCTTGAACATGCTTTACCCTATTCTCAAGGTGAGTGGCTTGCACAAAAACTTTGTCAATAATGGTGGGGTTAAACAGTAGTAAAGTATGATGAATATAACTGTGAAATGTGCCAATATACTTCATTAAAGTTTCATAAGAATCTAAAGGAATGTTTAATGCAAGAGATTTCTTCCTAAATTCTTTCGTGAAAAATTGTACAATTCGACCTTTACTTTGTCTTAAAGTTTCCAATTCCATCACTGTTTTATGTAAATAACCCAATGGATAAAATTTCTTCATTATTGTTGCTTTAAATTCCAACCATGAGGAAAGAAGATTACCACACTCCTGAAGTTTTCTTTCCCACCATACGAGAGCAGTGCCTTCCAACCAAAGAGAGGCCAATTGCACTTTAACTTCCACTTCATCAATATGTTGAACACGACAATATACTTCAACCTGTCGGATCCAATTATCTATCTTTTAAGTATTAACATATCCATTAAACATAGGTAAAGAAAATTTTACATCAAGCTTTAATCATGGTTTCTTAAAAGAACCTTTATGACTATAATGATGAGAATGGTGAGAATGATCAGAGGAAGAAGAGCTAGAACTCGATGGTGAAGATGGAGGCTCAGGAGGGTCTCCTCCAGCCCCTTGACTCATTGAAGCATTTTTTTCCACTGATGCTTCCTTTTTCTTCCCTTTATTTTCCATTCTCTTCTCATAATCCCCATACATTTTCTCGACCATATCTGACATGCGATAGAAGCCCATGTGAAATTTTTCCTCCTGTTCATCATGCTTGTCCTCTTCATACATTCTCTTCCATTGGGATGCATGACCAATCTCTGGGTTGAAAGTCTTAAGATTCCATTCACCCTATTTATGCTTGTCCCTAGTAAGCATTCACACTCAATAAGTCAAGTCAAAGATGACTCCTCTGATACCAACATGATCCAGGATATTTTCATCAATGTGACTTATTAAAAAATTGTATTAAATGAGCATAAACTGAAATGAACCATAAAGAAGGAAATCACAATGATAAAGAGACATAAGCATTATATATGAACACAAAAACTTGATAACGGAGTTTGTCCCTGGTGGACTACGTCTCTGGGTCCTGCTCTCAAATGGGTAGGCCTTTTTATTAACTCAACAAAATAATTTGGAAAAATATATAAGTATACCTCATTCTGGAGTTAATCTGCGGAATCTTTGCTCGGATCAGAAAACAATGAAAACTGCTAAATTCGTGGTATTGAATTACCCAAAAACAATTGTCTCCGCTCCTCAATCTGAGTTTGGCAGTCTCAAGCCCATCAAAAATCTCATCTCGATTTGCAAGCCTGCATTCTGCATTAATTACTGTACTCCTGCATCGTTTTCCATGCTTGGTACAGCCTGTCGCGCGCAATGCCTCCTCTGTGCACTAGCGAATTTCCATTTTTAAATAAAAATGTGGGAGGAGTTAACCAAATGGCCATTGGCCTAAGTGGTTGGTGGATACTAAGTTTTGCGTTGTGATTGGGGAGGTCTAGGGGTCAAACCCGCAAACCTCCCATTTTAATATATATATATAT